>PVJA010025271.1:0-30977 GCA_004027025.1 Myocastor coypus
ACTAAGAGGAAGCAGATACATACACAGTCAAATGTTCTGCAATTGCAGTGAGCCACCAGTGAAGCTTGTAATGTTGGAGGCTATTGAATCTAAGCCTCCTAAAGCTCATCTCACCAATCTAGCTCTGCGTTTCATGCATTGTAATTAAGCATTTTTTTTTTTCTTGCTGGGTGATCAAGAGCAAGTCGAACAAGACCTGTATAACAAAACATTCTTTTTTTTTTTTTTTTTTTTTTTTGTATCTTCCAGGGTCAAATCACAGGGGAGACTCTCAAAAAGACAAAGGAATGAATAGTAATTCAACTTACAATACTGTTAAATTACTACTCAGTTGCAAAGGAAAGAGGAGCTAGACACCAAGGCATATTAGAACATGGACACAAAACAGAGGCACATGAAAGACTATAAATAAGTTAAATACAAGACTAGTAAAAAAGTTCTGAAGTGGGTCAAAGCAAAGTGATCATACTTCTATGTCCAGAATGTGATCTTTAAATGACCTAGCATGGTGGTGCATGGCTATAATCCCAGCTCTCAGGTGGCTGAGGCAGGAAGTTCTCCACAAGTTCCAGGCAAGCCTGGGCTCTATAGTTTTCAAGGCCAACCTGAACTGCATAGCAAGATTCTGACTGAAAAAAAGAAAAAGAAAAAGAAAAAAATCTCTGCACACGTGGTCTGTGTGTATGTGTGTACTGCAAAAGCCATCTTGGCAGCTCTGCAGAGCTGAGATGAAGGTCAGGGCTGGCAGCCAGTGTGCCACCCAGGTACTAGGAGAGTTCATTAGAAGCAGAAATTTTAGGTTGTGCATGTTCTCACTCTTAATTTGGCATTTCTGTGAGAAGGACTTTATTTACTTACAAGAAAAATGCTATAATTTTGAACAGGATTTACCTGATATTTGTGCCTGCTAGTTTTCTTTATGAAAAGAAAGAATTACTTCCCACCCCATCTTTATTAAATCCTTGTTTTCAAGCTAAATTGACTTCATCTTATGGAACATTTGAGTACTGCTTTAAAAGATTATCTAGAAGAGTAGAAGATACATTGTAGTTTTCAACATTATATGTTGTTATTTCCTATTCATCATGATGATGTCTGTGTACTGCTGAGAAGAGTACTTGGCCAGTCCTCTGATTTGATGTATCAAATGTCTTTCCTCTCTCAGTAGCATAATATCTTTCACATTTCTATAGATACCTTTATCTGTTTGATTCATTCATGTTCCTGTCCTATTGGTCAGGGTATAGAATCCCCCAGACTATAAAGAGGTAAAATAAGCTCCCTTGACAGTTGACTCTAGAACCACCCTGGCAATGTGAGAATATAATGCTCCTCCTCCATGCCCACTGAACAGTTGCAGAGCTGATGAGGGTGGCTTCTAGGTCTCCACTAGAATGAAAACTGGTTTTGTCTTTCTAGTCTTGATCTGTCCTAGGAGCCTCTGCGTACACACATGTGACTCTAGGATGTTAGGAGTCCTCAGTTAAGTAGGAGGAAAAGATCTAGAACAGGTTTGGATTATACATACCTATTCAAATATCTGTCTCACTTTTTTAAAACTAAAAGCAAGAGTAAGAATCAAAATATTTCATGAATATGTTTATATTAAGGAATAAAGTGTTCTGAAAACTATACTTTGAGAGAGTATCTGTTGAAGGAAATTCTGTTTATTTTGGGGGGGCAACACAAATTTATGTAAATATTTCATTTGAAACTCTGAACTATTGATTTTTTTCTCTTGAAGTTGTTTAAATGTTATTTCATGTGCACAGGCATGCACAGCACAAAGTTGGATGCTCTTGGGTAAAACTAACTTTATTGATATTATTTCCACTGTATAGTGTAGTGCCTGGGACATAGCACCACTGAATAATTCATGCATAAAACAATTACGCATAGACCAAATGTTAAGGAATAATTTTATAGCACAAAATATGCTTGACCTTAGAATTGCTTTGATAATGGTACATGGTAAGAATAAATTGCCTAAATTTGCTTCAAAGTGTATGTACTGAAAGTGTGACTTAATGTTAAACCTTTTAATATGCCAGAAAAAATGTAAGGCATAGACAGTATATAAAACAAGATAGCAAATACCAAAATATATAATCGGGGCAAAAAATAATGCGCTGCTGACCTTTTCCTTGCAAAGTGAATGTGGTAATGATGATTGGTGCTGTAGTGACCATCTGAGAATTCAGAGTTTGTTTGTCCACACAGTGATTTGTAAATAGCCAGTCATGGGTACCCACTTCCCTATTTGCTAGAATGTTCTTCCCTCCAAAATACAAGGACTTGTCATGGAATTGATTCCATTTATAAATCTTTTTGTTGTTGTGGCAGGGATTGATTGAACTCAGGAACTTACACTTGCCAGGCAGGGGCTTATGCCACTGAGCTATCTCCTTGGCCCCTAAATCTTGTCTTTTATAACTTATCATTGACTCTACCTTGGTCTAGGGATGTGTCTCAGCAGTAGTTATTGCCTTGCATGTTTCAGGCCCTGGGTTCCATCCCCAGCACCACCAATATTTATAAAAAATGTTTTTTTTAAATATCACTGAAAGAAAATAATGATCATGTCACACAGAGGATGAAGGTTAACACAACCAATACATTTCTGTTAAGATTTTTAATAGGGGCTGGGGAGATAGCTCTGCAGCACAAGTGCCTGCTTGGCAAGTGCAAGGTTGTGAGTTCAAACCCCGGTCCCGCAAAAAAAAAAAAAAAAAAGATTTTTAATAGCTCTTGTGTATTTTGCATTTATCACTTCAGAATTATAGAGTACTGAACACACTTAGGTACATAGGTAGATTTCATTAACATGATAGTGTTTAATAAACACATTAAAGTAAATGGTACAATTTTCCTTATTTTTCCTATGCTAATATCAAATCCTCATTGCTTTTTTCCCCCTTTTATTCATATGTTCATATGAATACTTACATTCATCTTGGGAAATGGGGTCATATACATAACATAGCTTGTTTCTTTTTTTAGTTCCTTCCCTTTCTCCCATACCTACCTTGCTCCTTCCTGTACCTCTGTATCCCTTTTATCGTTTTCATTTTTGTTGTAATTGTCCTTCTGATACATTTATAACAATGTTTTCATTCATTGAAAACATTGGTCTAGGGTCAGTTTTGTACATGGTACATCTTAATCCTACTTACTTCTCCTCTCCCCCTTTGTCCTGGAGCTCTTTTGGCACACAAGAGATCTATCCCCTTGATTTCTTCCATTTGTCTGTTATTCTCTGTTTGTACTTTGCATTACCCAAATGACAGATACTATAATACATATTGAAGTCTGAAATAAGCTGAAATAATTATTTTACTGAACATTAGATTTTCCAGATGCATCCATTTTCCTGCAAATGTCTTGACTTTATCCTTCTTTATAGTCAGCATATCCCATTATATATAGATACCATGTTTTCTTTTACCTTTTCATCTGTTAATTGCTTGGTATACTGTCTCCTTCCAGGCTTTAGCTGTTACGAGTTGTGCTGATGTAACTTTGAAATGCTTGTTTCACTGTAGTATGATGTCTTTAGACCTTTGGAGAAAATATCCAGTAGGGCAATACTTGGGTCATACCGAATTTTATTTACTTTGTTAAAGAAAATACAAAATAGTAATAAAAAATTAGAAATTTTTAGAATTTCACTAAATTGTTACAATTACACTAAACAGAATATGAATTCAACAGTATTTGTTGTACTGATAGTGTTGTATTCAACTTAGTTTTTCAGATTACCAGATATATGCATACAAAATTGGAAAAAGAAAGTTATAAGAAAATAAGAAGAGGCAAAATATAAAAGAAAAAGACAAAGTTGTTTGAGAACTCTCCATGCTGATGCCCACACAGTTTGTACTAGTTTGCATTCCTATCAGCAAGGAAGGAGGGTTCCCTTTTTACCACAGCTTCACCAGTAATTGTTTGATTTCTTAACAGTCATTGTTTTTTCTGGGCAAGATTAAAATTTTATTTTATTTTGTGTTTATTTAATGGTCAAAGATGTTGATTTTTCACGTATTTGACCATCTGTACTTCTGAGAAGTGTCTGTTCATTTCACTTGCCCATTTCTTGATTGGGTCCCATTATTTTAGGTGGTCTAATGCTTTACTTCAATTCTTTGTTTATTCTATGTTTGTTCCTCTGAGGTATAACTGCATATATTTTCCCCATTGTATAGGTTATCTCTTCACTTTCCAAATGATTCCTTTGCTGTGGAGCTTTGAGTATAATCCCACTTATTGATTGCTATCATTTCTTGTGTAATTGAGGTTGTATTTAAAAAATCCTTTCTTACCCCTGTAACTTCAAGTGTTTTACCAATTTTGTCTTTCAGTAGCTTCAGAGAGTTTCTGTTTTAATCTTAAATCCTTGATCCATCTTTGTTTAAGTTTAATACCTGGTGACAGATATAACAATCTTCTGCATACATAATTTCCAGGCACCACTTGCCGAATAGAATATCTTTCCTCCATCCTCTGCTTTGGCCTCTTTGTCAAAAATCAAATAGCTGGGATGGAGAGATAGTTTGGCAGTCTAAGCATCTGCCTGACAAGTCCAAGATCCTGAGTTTGATCTCCAAAACTGCATGTTGTGGCATGCACCTTTACCCCAGGTGTGCTGTGCCAGCCCATGCTGGCACATGCCTGTAATCCCAGCACTGGTGAGCCTGAGACAGGATGATCACTACAAGTCCAAATTGTGTAACAAGACCCTGTGTATCAAAGAAAAAAATCAAATCGCTGAATTTGTCTGAGTTTTTTTTTTGTACCCTTTATTCTGTTCCATTGATCCAAATATGTGTGTGTGTGTGTGTGTGTGTGTGTGTGTGCACGTGTGTGCGTATGTGCCAGTACATGACATTTTTACCACTATTGCTTTGCACTGTGGCTTGAAGTCTGTGATTATGTTGTCTCCAGCTTTGTTCTTCTTGCCCAATATTGCTTTTGTTATCTGGGTCTTTTCTGGTTCCATATGAATTTCAGGATTGTCTTTTCTAGATCTGTGAAGTATGCTGTTGGCATTTTGATTGTGATTGCATTGAATCTATGTAACAGTTTTGGAAGTATGGCTATTTTGACAATATTGATTCTGCCTATTCAAGAGCAGGGGATATCTTTCCATTTTCTGATATCCTCTGCAATCTCTTTTTTCTGAGTGCTGTAGATTTCCACTTCCTTGGTTACTTCCTGGACACTTGATTTTTCCTGCCCCTACCACAAATGGTATTGTTTCCATAATTACTTTCTTTTTTAATTCATTAATGGTATACACAAATGCTCTTGACTTTTGTGTGTTGATTTTGTATTCTTCTACATTGACAAAGTTATTAATTCTAAGGAGGTTTTAGTGACGTTCTTAAGATCTCATTGCTTTTCAAGATAAAATGGATACAAAAAATAAAACTTTTTCTTGGGTTAGAACTTTTCTTTAGGACCAAATGTTGAATATGTTAGAGTTGCAAACTCCTATCGTCTTCATAGCTACTTAATTCTGCCATTAGAGTAGCTAGAGTAGATAAAAAATAACTAGAGAAACATGGCTATATTCCAATAAAATTGTATTCAAAAATAATAAAGCCAATCAGATTTGATTTGTGGGACATGTTCTGCTGACCTATGCTCTAAAACTAAGACATTTAGAACTAAATATTTTGAAAAATAACCAAAATAATTTATAAAATAGTTATATCCCTCTTTTTGACCTTTATAAATTGTCCTGAGAAATTATGCTTAGATCTTAATCCAGCATCGTCAGTTTTCTCTCCTGTGTACCCTCTCACCTTGACTTTATCTTCTGTATTGGTCAGCTTTCCATCATTGCTCCATTACTACGACAAAATATGCAAGATAATCTCCTTATCAATAGCAATGTTTTGGCTCATAGTTTGAGGTTTCAGTCCATGATGAGTTAGCACCATTGCTCTTGGCTCTGTGGCAGCGCTTCAGGACTAGGGGCACATAGTAGAACAATTTCTCACTTCATAGCTGCCAGGAAGGAAAAGATAGAAGAGCTGAGGTCTCAACCTTCCTTACATGCTCCCAGGAACATGAAGCCTACCACTAGACATGATTTCTTATAGATTCAGTCACTGCCCAGTCATGTACACTGAGGATCAATTCATTGTCTTAAGAGCCTCTGAGGAACATTCTAGATCTAAAGTACATCACATTTTTCACATGTTGCTTTCCCAGCTTCATAGTTTAGTGTGTAGATTTTTTATTCTTCTCTGTTTATACCTTTTTTTTTTGTTTGTTTCTACTGTCTTTTTCCCTCACTCCGTCAATTCTTAAAGCATGAACCAGGATATAGTCATCACTAATCATGAATTTGTTTTCCCTGCCATTACAGGGGATTGGTATGGATATAATTGTCCTAATTTCTCAGGCCTAATATAGCAGCCATCAAATGATCATTGTTAAGACTTTTACATGTTTTTTCTAACATTTTATTGTGAGCTTTTAAAACCAGATAAGGCAGATCTATAGTAAAAAGAAATTTTTTTTTTTTACTTAATTACAGAAGAGACAGAAAACAGATGTAAAATTAAAGACTAGCAGGTAGAATAAGCATGATTTATTGATAGAGTGGTGGTGGATGAAGATGACTCCTAGGTTCCTCATATACAAATTGGAATCAGATGTTTTCCAAAAATACCACCATGTCTATTACTCAGCCTAGATAGTTTTAAGTGGAAAAGAGCTTGCATGTGCATAATAAAGTAAGTGTAACATTAACAGATTGCCTCTACATATTTAAGACTTTTGACATTTGTTGTAATAATGATTTTCTTAAAGTTATTTTTAGACATTTTGGTCAGTAGCTTTGCTCTGTGAAACATACTTTGTAGTATTGTATTATCCAGAATTCTCTGGGTTTTCTTTTGGAGGAAGGCATCAGAATTTTCAGCTTCCAATGAGTTTATGCTTTGTGATATTTTTATTATATTTTGTGGTCTACATTTTACCACAAAAATAATGAAGGTATACCTTATAAAACATTTCTGTAATCTGTCCTTCCTACTGCTCTTTCCTTTCTTAAACTGATACTGGTCAGTTTTATACTAGACATTTGTGAGTACTGGTAGAAAATTCTGTAATAAATGAAAAACTCCTCTATCAAGAGGGCCTTCAGATAAAAGTGCAAGACATACTCCTCCACAGAGAACATTAAAAATGACAAGTACCCTGAAAAGACAGATAGAGTGGCTTGGATTTAGGAAATAGTTACTTTCAGTGTGTCAGATAAATGAGCAATTGGGGGAGTATGTCAATTGGGGCCCTGTAAGAGTTGCAGTATCTGTGCTCCCTCAGCTACCTCAGTCTAATGATAAAGGTTTTCTGAAGAGGTCACCATCCTTCCAAAAATGTTTCAACTATACTAGAGAAATGGAAACCTGTGAAAGTATTTTGATGTTTTTTTTTTTATGATAATGCTGACAAACTATGTAGTACTACCTATTATAGATAGAAGTTATAATGGAATTATTTTATCTATAGCCTTGCTTTAAAAGCCTTGATTGCTTCTGTTATTTTATGGACTTTTCTCTTTTCCCTTTTTAGGGAAAACACTGTCAGATGATCAAAAACAGTGGCAATGTACTGCTTTATTTCTGTTTGCTAGTATAATTTGACAGTGTTTATCATCTATAATGTTAAAAAATGAATCAGTGTTCCAGTTCTGAAACAAACCTGATGAATTAAACCAAATCTCCTTCAAGTTGTTGAAAATATTGCTATTTCATCTTATTCTGAGGAAAAAGAAATATATATTTGCATTCAGCTGAACTGATGTCCCTGATTGTAGGCTGCCACTATATTTCAGCATAATTGTGACTGATGTTGCTGTCTTTATACACATAAGATACTTGCAGTGCATACTGCCTTGATGATGGCATTCCATAAGGAAGGACTAACGGTGTGAACAAAGACAAACAACATTTTATTTATTTATTTATTTATTTTTCTATTGCAACCTGTTTATTTCATCATTTTATTTATTTATTTATTTTAAATTTAACAATGGTTATATTACATATTTTCATCATCGGATCAGTTCAGATTAATAGATATAGGTACATAAGATTGATCAAACAATTAAACATTAACACTTTCAATAAACATTACTTTAAAAAAAAAAAAACAGTTGACACACTGCATATTGTCCTCACAATAGTTATACAGAGGACAGGGTGTGGGTATGACGCACCTTCCAATTGATATTGATAAAGAAAGAAAAAAATTTAGAGTTCTTATATTAGGGAGACTATACGATATTTACACATGTAGGTCTGGTTTATTTCACTAATGAGTGTATGTTCAATATACATCCATTTATATATGAAGTCTTCCTGCTGATCATTCTTTATAGCTGAGTAATATTCCATTGTATAAAAATCCCACATTTTCTTCAACCATTTTTCAAATGATGGGCATTTTGGTTGTTTCCAAGATTTGGCTATTACAAATTGAGCTGCTATAAACATAGGTGCACAAATATTGCTATGGTATGATGTTTTCAGTTCTTCTGGGAAAATTCCCAGTAGGGGGATAGTTGGATTGAATGGGATTTCCAGTTCTAGTTTTTTAAGGATCCTCCACACTGCTTTCCATAATGGTTGCACCAATCTGCATTCCCACCAGCCGTGGAGAAGGGTTCCTCTTTCTCCACAGCCTTTCCAGAATTTGTTACTGATTGATTTCTTTATGATAGCCATTCTTTCTGGGATGAGATGGTATCTAAGAGTTGTTTTAATTTGCATTTACGAATGGCTAGCGATGTGGAGCATTTCTTCATGTATCTGTAGGCTTGCTGAATTTCTCTGAGAAGTGTATGTTCATCTCAGATGCCCATTTCTGGATTGGGTCTTTGAATTTTGGAATCCTAATGGTTTTTAGTTCTTTATAGAGTCTAGATAGAAGACCTTTGTCTGAGTTCCTATTAGTTAAAATGTTTTCAAAATTTGTAGGTTGTCTTTTCACTCTGTTGGTAATTTCCTTTGATGTGCAAAAACTTCTTAGCTGGAGGAGGTCCCATTTGTTGATGCTTTCAAGTGTTAAACGTGCAATTTGATTTCTGTCCATGAACTTTTTGCCTACTCCGATGTCTTCAAGATTTCCTCCCATTTTCTCTTCCAGGAGATTTAATGCTTCTCTTTTAATATTTAGATGTTTAATCCATTTCAAATTTAGTTTAGTGCATGATGATAGACTAGGGTCAAGTTTTAGTTTTTGGCATGTAGAGAGCCAGTTTTTCCAGCACCATTTGTTAAAGAGGCTTTCTTCCAGTAAGCATGTTTTGCCCCTTTGTCAAAAATAAGGTGGCTGAGTGACAAACAGCATTTTTAAGCAAAATGTTATTTTCAACTTCTATGAAAAATTATTCTGCAGTTTAGAGTAAAAACAAGTGGATAAAAAAACTATACTGATTATATATTTTTTAAAATGTGGAAGAACAGATGAATGAACTTTCTAGGTTTATGAGAAAAAATTTTGCTACTTTCTGTAATAAATTCAGAGGTCTTGGAAGGGAACGTGTTGTGAATAATTTGCCCAAGCTTTTAGCTTTCCATTTGCTCTTCCCTCTAAGATTTTACCCTTATTTGAAGAGATTTTGTTGGCTTTGCTTATCATTCTTCAATAACTCTGTGATGCTCATAATGTTACAACTCAGAAAGTTTCTCTTTTCGGCCAGGGTTATACCCTAGATTAATAAATCAGAAGCTTAATGATCTTTAACATTAAATATTGAGTCTATTTATGAATACACTAGATAACTGTGTGACATTCTGTGGATCAGAAGTATCTTTACCTTTCAAAATGTGTTTTTCATCCTACATACCTTACAGCTCTCCCTATAATGCCAATGAGACATCAGCCCCTTAATCATTGTAAGATCATATAGTACTTACGAATTAATGTAGTATTAATGTCATTTTATGTATAAATGAGACTAATAGTAAAATTTTAGATGCTTGAATTTTTTGTTAAAATTATTTGTGTATTAAAAAAATTTTAAAAATTAGTTGTGTATTATTCTGATGACTTCCCCAAATCACAAATTTAGACAAGATCTCTGCCTCTCAGTTATTAGCATGGAATTTTTTTATAAAGTAATACTTTCCTAATGTGTATTAACTAAACATATGATGATACAAATGGAAACAACATATAAAACTATCTAATTGTGTAGGATCTGACCTAAAGATAATTACTTAAAATAAAAAATAGAAAATCATAGTATAATATACTCCTGAGAAAGGAATTAATCTTGATATACCTACTTTACTAACATAATTCTTATGCCAATGAAACATACTTTAAATAATTGTTTTCATCACTTGCTAGCATTGCATTCACCTTTGCTTTTCAATTTAAAAGAATAATCATTTTGTGTCCGGGATGAGGACTAATGTTGCAGTATAAGACCAATGAATGCTGGAAACAGAGTTTACATTTCTGTCGCCACTGCTCTGAGCTTAACAAGTTAAGCTATTTAATAAACACCACAGTAAGTATGTAGTTGTGCATGTTAGATTATGTTAACAGGATGCACCAAAAAATGTTTAAATGATCAAAAACTTCGGTGTCGGACACTTTACCCTTGTCAATAGTCCATTGAAAAATTTTGAGGATTGGGCCGGCGAGATGGTTTAGTGGTCTAAAGTATCTGCTTAGGCAAGCTTAGGCAACCACAGGGACTGTGGTTTGATCCCTAGCACCACATGTTGTGCCAGCGCCACCCCCAGGACAGGCTGAGCCAGCCATAATAAAAAATAAATAAGTAAATAAGTAAAAGTTTATATTTTAAAAAAAGGAAAGTTTGGAGGATCATAGTGCAAGGAAATGATTAGCAGTACTTTTTCCATTCTGTGCCTTGGAGTTAGGCCTGTCATTTACAAGGAGTATTAATACTTTGTGCAAGATGGGGAAAGTGTTTCCATTAATCCCTGTGTGTGTTTCTTCTGATCATTTGTGAATCATCACTTTTCTGTATTCTGAAAGTAATTTCTTAGAGATGGAGAGAAGGGAAGGACAAGGGAGGGAAAAATTTTTAAATGTGATATGTGATCTTCTCACAATGAATGTAATCATGTGTTACAATGGACTAACAAAAATTCTAAATTAAATTTTAAAAACAATACTTGTTAACTAGAAGAAAACATTTTGGTTAATGGTTTTCTCTGTTACATTTCCTCATTTCCTGACAGACATCATCCCTAAACACAGATTTCAAAACCATGACATTAAGCCCATTATTTACTATCTTGTAGAAGAAAAATATTTGATAAAAATACAATACTAAGAAGTTTATGAGTACATGTGTGTAGTACATATGTTTATGTTCCTTGTGGGGGTTGGTATGCACACATAATATATCTTTGCTCCTTTTTTCACCACCTTTTCTTGCCCTCCATTGATTAATCCCCCTTTTTTACATCTTTCCAGTCATAGTGGTCACATTTCTTGTGTGGAAGTAGTGTGTGTACTTGATACATCTTAATCCTTCTTCATCCTTTTCGCCTTTCTTCTCCCTCCATCTTGATTTCCTCTCCTTTTCAGAAAAACACCAAGCTCCTTGTTTCTTATTACATATTATTTATCTCTTTATTTATGCTTTTTTATATTCTTCTATGAGAGACCACATAATTTTGTGTGGCTGATTTAATTCACTCAACATTATGGTCTCAAAATGTACCCAATTTCCTGTAAATATCTGAAGTTTAGCTTTGCTCATAGCACGATAGTACTCCTTTTTGTATAACCACATGGTCTTTATCCACTATTTGTTGATGGACATGATGGTGCTACTAAGAATTAGCTACTATGAATTGTGCTTCTATTAACATGGATATGTATATGTTACTATAGTATGACACCTTTAGTTCTTCCAGGAAGATCCCAAGAGGAGGATACCTGGGTTAAATGGAATGTCTAATTTCAGATTTTTGAGACAGTCCACACTGATTTCCCATAGTTGTTGTCCTTGTTCGTTGTTTCCATTCCCACCAGCAGTGTAGAACTGTTCCTTTTTCTCCTCAGCCTCTCCAACATTTGTTATGCAGTGATACTTCATTTGTCAAACACAGTTCATTTGAGATTTCTGTTTGAATATAGAAAAGTTTATTAACTGAGCATATTTTTTCCCATAAGAAATAATGAAAAATGAAATAATTGGTTGTAAACCCCTAAAATTACACTTATAAATTCACTTTTCTAAGATTTCAACAGATTTCTCAGTGATTTCTTCAACTCTGTTGTGGTTCTCACAATTTTCCCCTTAGGTTTACTGCTGGTATCATTAACTTTCTGTAGAATCATGGTGATATTTTATGCAAATAAAGCATGAATGAAAGCACAATGATAGAATTTTTAATGCGTTAGCACAAGCACTGTATGTTGTCTAGTCAAGAGCTGCTTAGACTAAATTGTCACTACTTTGCATAGAGACAGGACACAAGAGTTACACACATAAAGATTTTTTCATGTCAGGTTTTCAGTTCAAGTGTTGCACAAAGTTATGAACACTGAAGATTTTTTTTTTTTTTTTTTATCAAAGTGTGCTGTTTAAGTAGTAGAAAGTTCGATCTTGGAGTTATTCCATAACCAAGCTGTCTCTTTTTGCTTTCTCAGCCATGGCTATTCTTTCTGGGGCAAGATGGAATATCATTGTTTTTGATTTACATTTCTCTAGTGACTAACAATATTGAGCATTTCTTGTATTTTTTTTTTTTTTTTTTTTTTTTTTTTTTTTTTTTTTTTTTTTTTTTTTTTTTTTTTTTTTTTTTTTTTTTTTTTTTTTTTTTTTTTTTTTTTTTTTTTTTTTTTTTTTTTTTTTTTTTTTTTTTAGCCATTTACTTTATCTGTGGTGTGCATTCATTTCACATGCCTGGTTTTTTTACTGATTCTTTTATTTTGGGGTCTAATTGTTTTTGAGATGTTTCTAAATTTTAAGTATTAGTACTCTGAAGAATCACTAGCAATTTTTTTTCAAATTCTATACTTTTTTTAAAAAGAAATAGTCAGATGTTTTCCCTCTTTTTTGAGACAGGCTCTCATCATGCCATTTAGGCTAGGTTGTCCTTGAACTTCCTTACCATGCTGGCTTCAAGTTCCTGGTGATCCTCCTGCCTCAGGCTCCCAAGTGCCAGGATTACAGGTGTGTGCCACCATATCCAGCTAGAAACAGAGTTCTTTAAAAGTAGAAGTTGACTGCTAATCAAAGAGAAAGATCTAAAGCAAGTAATTTTTTTCCACCAAACTTGTTTTCAAGATCCTTATAACTCAGAAATTAGTTTCAGAATTAAAAATTTAGAAGTATTACCTATGCTTTTCTCTTATATACTTTAAACCCTTTGTATAATACTATAGTGGATTGATGTGTATCATGAGTCATCATCTGGGTAGTTGTATAATCTTAAGTTAGTAAGCACTGGAAATTGTGATTTAAACATGTTTGTCAGCCTATATAAATTATTTTGCATGAATAACACCACTAAATTTTTCTTACAGGTACATTATATTCACAAAGTGTAGAAAACATATGTAAATTTACTGTCTTGTAGAAGAAAAATATTTGATATTAAATATACTAGGAAGTTTATTAATACATGTGTGTAGTACATATTCTTTGTGGGAGTTGGTATGTACACATAATATATGTCTTTCCTCTGAATGACAAACTCTTCTCTACAAAATTCATGTGAAACAGTGTAAAATCAAGATGACCAAGCTAATAGCACTTACAGAATACATAGTGAAGATTAAATGTAAACTGTACTGAAGATTAAATCATAGTACCTAGAACAGTGTAATCACTATAATAATCACTTCTAGTCTTTATTAGTATTATTGCTTCTGACATACTGAACTGCAACGTGTATTTTTCTGTCTCCCTTAAACTCTTCCTAAAACCCTGATATTCCATGTGCTTTGTGTCATCTCATGAAAGACCTTGTTTCTTCAGAGGCAGGAATTTTTAGAGAAACAAGATTCTCAAGATGTGCTTTATATCTTTCTTCCTAAATTGGCAATTCTCCTTAAGTATTACCTAACTTCTCTGGGACTCCTTGTTCTTCTGACTTGTCAGAAAACATAAACAGTGAGGGTGAGACTGCTGCATGCAAAGGTGACTCATTCTTTTCTTAGTGCTCAAACTTCTATCTATAGCTATTCTCCCCACCCCTTCTTTTCTGATGCAGCAAGGAAGTAGCTCCATTCCAGAAACCATACTTTCAGTCAGACTCCCTGACCTTTATTGAATTCTCTGTGGATAACTGTAGTCATGTGCTTGGAAATAATTGCACTTGCTGTTTTTAAACTGCAGAAAAATACCTGTAAGGGCCAGGGAGACAGCTTGGTGTTCTAAGGGCGTGCCTGACAAACACAGGGACTCAAGTTCAATTCCTGGTACTGCATGCTGTGCTGGCTCTGGAACACTGGGCACACAGGCACACAGTGCCAGCCACTGAAACCAGGCACAGTGGCACAAGTCTGTAATCTTAGTGCTCGGGAGACTGAGACAGGAGGAACCTAAGGAGTCCAAGCTGTGTAATGAGACCCTGTACCAAATAAGTAAATGATTTTTAAAAGAAAAATATCTGTAAACAATCATATTGTGGTCTGGACTGCTGTTTAATGTCACAGGACAATTATATTCCTCCTGCTTTGCACCCTACTGTTCATCTAGTTTCCTACCCTATCTTATGTGTGCACACAGGTTAGGACCTTGCAGTTCCCTTGTTCAGTTTGTCTTTAAGATGTGTAGTTTCCTTTCATCGTCTCTGTATTTTTTTTGTCCTTATTCACTGTATATGGAGGCACTACACAGAGTGGCACGGAAGCAAAGGAGTTTGAAATCTACTTCCTTAAAATGAATTCACAACTTTTAATTTTCTAGGAAGGGATGGATTTATGAAAAATAGATTATACCCTATATTATGAGATCTGAATTTATAGAAAATAAAGGTAAGCATCGTCAGACCTAATCTCTACTTTCTTTCATTCATTTAGCAGATACTTACCTGATTATGTTGTATTGGGTACTGACTTTAATTGCATTACACTGGGTACATCCTGTGTTCTCCTTGCCATTACATATCAATCAGCAGGTGGAGGAAACAGATTAAAAGCAGGTGAAGAATCAAGTAATTACATATCCACTGGGTGTGATTGGTGCCATGGTGGAAACAAGCCAGACAGTGTGATGAGAATAAATGAGATAGAAGTGGGATAGGGAAGTCTACTTACATTGAAAGTTGGGCCAAGACCACATTTTGTTAAGAACTGAAGGAGGCATCAGTGTTATGAAGATTAGGGAGAGAGCAGGTTCCAGATGATGTTTGAAAGCTCATTGCGAGTTTCTCTCACAAGCAGAAATGTTTCGAGAGCCTCTCATCTCAGCCTTTAAGGAAGTCACAGATTTATAACACATGTAAATCTATTAATGACTGCTATATTCATGGTTGGGAAGTTCTAGGATCATTTTTCACTATGTTTTAAATACTCATTACCATTTATTATATCTATTTCAATCAAATCATAGATTACTTTTGAACACAGAATTATTTGGGGAAAACTAGAGGTTGTTAATATATATCTTTACTGAAAAACAAGACAGAAGTCCACATATAAATTTTTTAAAAATATCCAGCTTTGGGGCTAGCAAAATAGCTCAGTGGACTAAAGCACCTGCTTAAGCAAGATTAAGCAAGCACAGAGACTGTGGTTCAATCTCTGGCACCACATGTTGCACCAGCCCTGCTCCCAGGGCAGATTAAGTCAGCTAAGTCTGGTTGTAGTGGCGTATGCCTATAATCCAAGCTCTGGGGAGGCTGAAAACAGGAGGATCACTATGAGTCTGAGCTACATGGTAAGGCCCTGTAACAACCAAATACATAAAACAAAAATGACAAAAACCATGCAGCCTTAGGGATTATCTACACCACTGGTTCATTAGAATGCATAGAGTTTATTTTATTTTATTTTATTTTGTGGGACCAGGGTTTGAACTCACGACCTTGCACTTGCCCAGCAGGCACTTGTACCTCGGAGCTATCTCCCCAGCCCCAGAATGCATAGGGTTTATATTTGTAATTTATTTCTTAATTTTTATTTATTTTTCTTATTTTTTACAATAGTTAATATATTGCATAATTTTGTCTTCATTGTAATTGTTTAGAGTACAACATACAGGCATGATTTCTTCTCTAAACTTCATTATATATGTGTGTGTGTGTGTGTGTGTGTGTGTGTGTGTATATATATATATATATATATATATATATATATATATATATACATACACACACACACACACACACACACACACACAATATGCCTGTATTTCCTAACATAAATTGCCAATGTTAATCCCTATGAAGAATGTTTCAACTGACTGTTTACTTTTTTGGTTGGTTTTGGGTTTTTTTTGTCTTTGGTGGACCTGGGGATTGAAGTACTGAGCTATCTTCCCAGCCTCTACTTTTCTTTGGACTACTGGACTGAATCCTTTGTACTGAACTACATCTCCCAGCCACCACCACTCCCTATCATTTATTTTGAGACAGTATCACTAAGTTGCTGTGTTATACAGATGAGGCTCAAATTTACAATTCTGCCTCAGCCTCCTAGAATTCTGGGATTTCAGACTCCTATCTCCATGCCCAGGTCATTTTTATTTGAACAGATTAATAGATTATTGTTTTAAAGTTATTCCTCATTTACTATATTTAGAATCATAAAAGTGAAAATATCACTGATGTTTTTATGTTCAAATTTAATTTCACATTTAGTAGGAACCTAGAATCAGCCTATACTTTCCGAAATAGACTCTCTAAATAAATGCATATGTCCTCTAATTATCAATTATTATCTTCCATAGTAATTTTAAATTCTAATTTGTACTGTTTACAACTTTGTGTCTCTCATTTTCGATTTTTGGTCTTTATTTGTTGTATATACAAATTAATATCATGTTGGTAGTCATTAAATAAATAAGTTCACATTATATACTAGGAACTATTAAGTTCAAGCTATAACCTCTTATAAGCCAGAGGTATAGATACTGCAATAATTCATGCATGATACCAGTCTTGTTACTTCTTATATATGCTAGTGTTGGTGGCTATAAAACAAGTAAGATAGTTTGTGTATTTGCTATTGCTGTGAATTATAAATCAGTTTATCTGTTACTCTGTCATGAATGGTCACTGCAAGCTAGAAGAAACAATTCATGTAGACCAACCACTTCATCTCTTTTGCTTCTCTCCTACAGTACTACTTCATCTGCATTTAGGTTTAACATTCTCTGATTCTATTAAAACTGTAAATCAGAAGATTTAGAAGTCTCTAATTTAGCATTTAAATTGATGAGTAGCATATAAAAGTGTCTGCAGTGTTGCCTGTTAAATTTAGCAAGGATTATTTTCTTTATCCTGTCTTTCCCTGTCAAATTATTAACCACTAAAATGTTTAGTATAACTTTGTGCAACACACTGGTTTTTGTAAATGAGAGTTACTGTTAATATTTTCTTAATTGTGAAATAGTGTTGTCTAAATGTTAAGATTCTGATCCAGGCATGGTGGTGCACTTCTGTAGGCCCAGCATTCTAGAGGCTGAGGTAGGAGGATCATTGTGAGTTCAAGACCAGCATGGGCTACAAAGTGACCTCAAGACCAGCCTAAGTTGAATAGCAAGAATGTATCTTAGGAAAAAAAAAAAAAAAGTCGACATTCTGAAAGTACATTTTTCCATTTCATCATGATTTTACAGTTTTGAAGACATAAAATAAGTCCATCTCAATAAGATTTACAGTAAACTTTTGATATCAATTCATGGTTTTCATCTTTTCCTTTAGTCTCGATAATGTTTTCTGATTAATATTTGTGAGTTAGTGAAAATGAAGGAAAATACAGTTAGGGTAGTTTATCACCACCTTGGTGTTTGCTGTGTGTAGCATACACTTTGTAATGCATTGAGTTCTAGTGGAGCACTGCAAGGAGAGATTATAAGTGCTAAGAACCACTAATACTGAGTGGTTGTTACCATTAATGAAGCACAAATTTCTACACTATATTGGTGCCAATGTACTTAAAATAATAAACTCACACCTTCTACAATCAAATGGGCTATATTTTTTATTTTAATATATGAAGTACGCATTTAGTATACTTTATATCAAATGAAGTTTTGGCTTTTAACACTCAAAATAATTCTAAAATATGTGTGGAAAAATACATATATACCCCAAAATGAAGAAAAATCACAAAACAAAGAGATAGAAATGCTATGTTAAGTATCTTAAAGCTACATAGTTAAAGCAATTATGTGTAGGCATATAAATCTGCAAAATTATTGATGGAAATAGAATATAGTATCAACAAACAGACATGTTGGTAAACATTTGAAATACAATAAAAATGCTTTTTAATAAGGGAAATAGTTTAATGAATGTTTGAACTGTTAAGTGATGTTAGCTCACTATTATCACCTGTTTATAGAGAGGCTAAAGTAGGGACAAGAGAATTAAAGTTTTTCATCTTATAGCATGATGGAAAATCTTAGTAAGTCATTCTACTTTTTCAATAGTTATTAGTTTGCTCAGGATAAAAATAATTGTTTCTTTTTATAATTATTTCTTTCTAATGCTAAAATGATATAGAAAAAATCCTTAATATACAGTAACTTTATGAAGACTTCCTTGAATTTTTAAGACCCTTTGTCTTTTATTTCAAATATATGTAACCCATATAATATGGATAAATAATGTGGATAAATCCATATAATAATCAGTAACTGACAAGCTAGAATCATTGAGGAAAGAGTTTGAAATATGACTGATAAGTTAAATTTAAATATTCTTAAACATGTGAAAAGAGCTTCAACAAAACATCAAATTAAAAATGAGCAAAAGATGAGAGCAAACAGTTAATTTACAATATGAACAAGTTAATTTCATTAAGCACATGCAAATGAACATGGGAAGTTTAAAATCAGTGATCTACCATTTTATGCTTAGCCAGCTGGTGACCATTTTTAAATCTTTCCCATTATTAGTTGGTACATATATTCTTATGCTCTTGGGCAGAGGTCTAAATTAATGCAAGTATTCTGCATTGGAATTATTAAAATGCATGTATACAGTGCCCTTCTTTTGAAAGAAACAATCACAGTACTTAATAACATTTATAATTTTATTTTTATAAGTTTTATATTTCCATATTCATAAATTTTAAGACACATAGCAACGTATTTAGTAATAGTTGATAGTTTTTGATATTTATGTCATATTTTCAAAATTCAGAGTAAATACTCCTTTATAATAAAAATCCTGTTATAAAAATAAAATGATTGAAGACTTCACATCACAGTAAATATTGCAATTTAAACATCACCTATATAACAAAAGGTCAATATTTAATGTGAGACATAATACTTTCCGATGCTGATATTTTCATGTATTATTGCATAAGAGAAATCATTATTCACCTTCCTAAGCTATTTTATAGTCCTTCCTCTCTGTACAGTCTGATTAGAGAACTTAAACATGATATAGCACATTTCTGTGTTAACTTATATAGTATATTAGCTATGCCTAGTACTTGTACATTATGTATAATCAATGTAACTTGGAATTTCTGCTATTAAAAATATACAAAACTATACGAAATTATTTTAATGCTATTGCAATAACTCAATATGTGAAAAACTATCATTTTAACATTAGTATGAAATTTGCTAGGTTTACATTTTATACAAATTTTAAAATCCTTTGTACTTTACACGTAAACATATGTACTTCAAGTTGAGTCGGGATGCTTCAAGTGCTTGGTAAACATATGTGGGCCACAACTGTGTGTTTTCTCAGGACCAGGAGACCTCACTTATTCCCCCAGGCTTAGCATACTGCCTGACACTTACTCCCTTTTAAACACTGGCCTCTGCTTTTCCCAGTAGTTTGCCTATTAATCTTAACTATTCTTTCCCTGTCATACTTCTCACTTACAAGTCTATCTGCTGCATTAAATTTGATACTCCTCAAGATAGTAATCTTTACTCAGCTTTACATCATTAATGTATTAGATAGTATATGTTTGTCAGAAATGAGTTAGGAAAAAAATAGAAGTTACTTAAACTTTTTATGTCATAGAACTGTTTGCTTGAAATATTATATATTAAACCTCACAAAGTCAAATTTAGGTAATTATGTCACATTTGAAAATAGAAATTGAAGACTTCAACTCTTCATTTCTTTGGACTTTATATGAAGCCAAAGATTGAGCAACTGTACTTAATACTATGCATCCCATGTTGAATGCATTTTACAGGAATAGAATTCTTCCCTGTATTGCTGCACCATAAAGTTTTCTTCTGTAATCCTCAGGAAAGACAGGCATAGTTGGTCTGTATTAATTACATAGTGAGCTTTAGCATTACCTACTATATTTTCTTTAGCTTTCTTTATCCAAATTAGAGAACACTCTTTTTTAAATCATAAGATTTATACAGTTGTTTTCCAATAGAGATCAATTATAAATGTATATTTATTGGGTTTGTAAAATATCTTTTTTTTTTTACATAAATGTTATAAATAACATTTGAGTGCTTTTAGTTCGTGGATAGTAATGACCTGAGTCGCGGGCCAGTGAGATAGCTCAGCAGACTAAAGCACTTGCTTAGGCAAACTTTGGCAACTGCAGGGACCACTGTTTGATCCCTGTAACCACATGCTGTGCCAGATCCACACCCAGGGAAGGCTGAGAAGACAGTCATAGAAGAGAGAGAGGTCGGGGGAGGGGAGGGAAGGGGAGGAGGGAAGGGAAGCGGGGAGGGGAGGGGAGGGGAGGGGATTGGAGGGGAGGAGAGGAGAGGAGAGGAGAGGAGAGGAGAGGAGAGGAGAGGAGAGGTGAGGAAGTTCAAAGTGTTAAAAAAAAAAAAAAAAAAAAAAACTAACCTGAGTAGCTATCATATGCCAATATGATGTTGGTTGCTAAAAGCATAAAATAATTGATGCCATTTTTTTTCTCATGTGCTCTTGGTTTATATTTTTCTTTGGGTCAAGGACTTAAAAATCATTGTTGAACCATGTTATAATTATTCATCCTGCTTGTTAAGAGTTGTCCAAAACATAAATTGAAAGAGCTTTTTGTCAGAGAAATCTAATACAATTTTAGGCTTTGCATATTTGTCCAGAATCTTCAAATCTTCTGTGTGGTACCAACTTATAAAATTGTTAGAAGAATTGCCTAAGATACAAATGTGTCTAAAGTATGTGTTCATATAAAATATGCAAGAATTATTATCCTCAAGTTTTCTCTGAAACATCAGCCAAACATGTTACTGTCCACATTGGGAGCCAAGTTCTGGTTGTGTTCAAAAACATAAAAAATAACCAAATGAACCAAAAATCAAAATGGCAATTGATATTAAGACAAATACTATATCTGGGATTTTAGGCTGTAACTTCTCATCTTTCTCCAAAGAAAAATGTAAATAAATAGATTTCTGGGAAAAGGTGACAAGATAAATCATTACCTCTAAAAGACATTCGTTTATTCATTTCATCCATCAAGTGCTCACCATGTGGCAGCTATTCTAGGAGAGTAGGCTATATCAGTAAACAAAACCATTCCTCATACCAGCTTTTTTTTTAAGACAAGGGGTCTTACTGTGTAGTTCAAGCTGGCCTTGATCTCACTTTGTAGTCCAAGCTGGCCTTGCATTCACAGTGATCCTCCTGCCTCAGCCTCTCAAATGCTAGGATTATAGGCATGTGTTACCATGCCTGGCACCCTACCCACAAGCCTTTCTGGTGAACTCATATTTCCAGTTACAACTCTAACAAGCTGTGCTGTGAACATAGGATGGAAGGGAAGCAAGTGGAGCCAGGGAAAGGAAGTTAACTATACTTTGACTGTTATAAAGATACCAAGGTAAGAGATCATCAGGATGAAATGTTGGCCCAGAATCTGAGGAGACAGGAATCCTATGAATCCAGTTCCAGGTGAGGCTTGACCTAGTGCATGAGGAAAGTCCCTAGAGATCTGTAGGTGAAGTTGGGGATGGTGGGAAGGGAATATGTGATGCTTATTGAAGTAGTGGAGGTTACAATTTGGATATACCCCAGATGGCAGCACCTGAAGACAGGGGCTGCCAGTCATTTCCTGTCCCTGTTAAGGATGGACTCCAGGATCCTGCCAGCAGAGATCTGAAAGAACAAACCAGGAAGAGAGTGAATATATAGTGGCTGAGAGAAGGACTGCAGTTAGATAGATTTGAACATTGCGTTTCAGAGGGCAGCCTGTCTCTGAATAGCCAAAGCTTGTGGACTCATGTAATCTATAAGCATTTCTATCTGATACACATGACTTGTTTCATAAGTTATTTAGGCTATTTAAGTTGGTATTCTTTTGTACTTTGTTTTACTGGAAAGGAAATATTGTATTCTTGATGAATGTTTCTATAGTTTGATAAGGTACATACTATATATTGATAAGATTAGAATTGACTGTAAAAGACAAGTTGATAATTTTATGACCTTCATTTGAGACAGTATTCCTCTTAAAGAACAGCATTATCATGAAGATATGCAAACAATCATAGAAAATGTGATAATGTGATTCACATAAAAATAGGAAAGTTTTGTCTTATTAAATTATACCCTTTAGCAACAGCAAAACCAAGGGACATCAACACCAAAATTATTCTGATAACAATTTCAATGCTTATTTCTAAATATTTATAAATGATAGTAGTTTGGTGAATTTGACTGATTTACTTGAAAGTTTAACAATAACTTGAAGACATTTTAAAAGTATTCATAGTTTTAAGTAGGAGAAGTGTTATCAAAATTAATTAGATAAAATAGAAGTGTAACTTTAAGAGAAAAAGATGGTACAATGTTGAAGTTTTATGTCATTTACTAAGTGATTGCACATATAATCGCATGCTGATATGATCATATTCCTCCCTCCCACTGTAGCAGTTTTAAGATTTGTACCAACCAAAGAAAGTAAATTAGAGAACTGACTTCTACAGATATTTAAGTTTAGTACTCAATTAGCCAGTATAAGTAGACAGTGGCCGACAGTGTTTTCATTAAAACTAGATTGCTACAGTCACTAAAATGCTAAAGCTACTGAGCAAAGAAATAATATTCTTTATCCTGAAGGAATTTACAACCTACTGTAGGAGGAGGTACAGCATGTAAGTACATTATTGGAGCAAGTACAATTGCATTATAAAGTCATGTTCCTAGAAACAGGAAGAAAACGTGGAATTACTCATCTGCTTATGATGGATCTGGATCTCAGTGACAGATTGATAGGCAATGTAGCTCAGTAATACAATCTTGAAGTCCATTAGTTGTTAGCAGTCTTTAAATAGTGACTGTTACTCTCCTTAAATGGTAAATTTCGTAAGAGTAGAAATCATATACATACCTTGTTTACCACTATTTCTTCAGAGTCTAAATATAAGTGCAATACAGGTATTTCTGCATAAACCCAGTGAAGACTGGAAAGGAAAGACCAGACAGAAAGATAATAATCTACATTATGCTTTCAGGGACCAATAATTTATTGATACTCTTTGGAGCACAGAGCTAATCCAGGCAAGGAAACGATTATGGCTAAATATAATAACAAGAAGTGTTTATTTGGTTCATCACTGTGTACTGTTTTAAGAGATATGTATATGTAGAGATAGGTAGATAATCTTTAAAATTATTGAAGTATATACTATTACATTCCCTTCATTTTTATAACTGATGACACAGATACAGAGAGGATAAGTCATTTGCCTAGATCATATAGCTAATTAACATATCCTGTCCAAATTCCCCTAGAACTTCTAATTTTTTTCTTTAAAACATTGCTGCTGCCTCAAAAATTCTGTTTCTCCAGTACCTCCTACTCAATATTAGTCAGCAGTCAAGTGTTCCTAAATTTGCATCTGATATTTCACAGATTGGCAAAGTCAACCATTTACCTTATTTGAGCAGTTAATAGACTGTTGTGACTGTCCCAGAAAGAGATAATAAAGGCTGAACTATGACAGGTTCTGTGGAAGCACTAAAGAGGGGTTGAATGGCTGAACTCAAGTGCATTTTCAAAGATCGGTAAATATAAGTTATTGATTAAGTAGGATGAAGGAGAAGGAAGAATCTATTGAGGGTAGATTTCTAACAGAGATAGGGGGCCCATGGCAGTCCATGAAATAAAAGCCAGCAGCAATTTTTCTTTTGGGGACAGGTCTGAAATATTTCCTATTTTTTCCTTTTTTGGAGTTTTGGAGTTTGAGGTACCTGTCAGAACACCTAAAAGTAGAAATCCAGAAGAATGGTGCAAAAATATTGGGGTAGAGGAGCAACAAATAGGATCCATGATGTCCATGTGATCATTGAAGCCATGGAGAGAAAAAGATTATCTACGAGAGTGAACAGAAGTTTGCCAAAGCCAGAAAAGCATTGCAGCAGTAGGAAGGAGAGCCTCTTTTACCAAACACAGAAGAACCGGATGAGTCCGGGGAGAGGCATACATGAGCCTCAGGTGTTTCTTTCATACCATCCATTGCAGTCCCTTCCTCACATCCCATCCAGTCTTTCCTGCATCTGCGTCTTGCTCCAGACTCTGCAAAAGATACGAATCCATAAAGGACAGGGCCTGTAACTTTTCACTCTTTATCATCTAGGGCACTTGGTATAAGACAGGAAAATTGTTCCTATTGAACATTACTGGGGGAGTATTTTTAAGGAAATAGTTTGACTATTGCTTCATTTTCAGATGTCAGAATTGATTTCTCATCACTTTTCCCCTCAGTAAAATTTAGAGATTTTCTGATAAGTCAGCATAAAACTTGTAGTAGCTATATATCCTGTTATGAAAGCAAACTCCTTGCTTTCTTCTGGATATCATGTGTTGTTATGGAAACACACATTTTGCTGACATATTCTGAAGCTTAGTATTCTGATGAATTGACCAGAGAATAAGAATCGATTGAAAACTCAGTTTTACAATGGCTATAGTAAGTATCAGTTAGGAAGATGGGCAGCCAGTCTGCTGACAGAATCTGCATAGTGCCAGGAGGGTTGCAATACATAAATCGAATTAAATGGAGAACACTGCTATCAATTACAGGCTGATGGGTGAGTGTATAATTGAATCATATTAGAAATATAGGCCAAACCATTTTTCTGACTCCTAAAAAAAAATCCTCAAATTGCAAATACCTTTATTGCATAGTAAGCAAAACAGTGGGACCTGACACAATGTGAAATATAGTAGACAATGAAAAGTATTTTATGTTTTTGGTTTGTTACTAATGTATTAAGCCTGAATGAGTGTATTGGTGTATTGTTTGAGTGATGGACCACTGAGCATGTATGGGAATTATACAAACAAGCTGGCTTCAACTTGGGCAGCTTTTATAAAAAGAAATAGGATAATAGGGACTGAAACACTTATTTTAAAGTTAAAATGAGAAGAGCTATTTTTGGGGAAAGAAAATGAATAATGTGCCATTATAGAGCTTTTATTAAGCAGCTACTGTGTAAGACTATATGAGAAGCCAGGGAGCCAGAGTGAGAATTGATCTCCCCTTGAAAGGACTACAGAAGAACTCATACTCTCTGTTATGGTTTGTTGGCAGTTTTATTTAGCTAAAGGCATCAAAAGGCAAGTTCACAAAAGGAGAGACAGATTGGAGAATGGAAGCAAAGGAACCAAGAGGCCTCTGAGTAACTAGTCACTCTTCTGACTTCCTTTTACAATTCATACCTGTCTTGGTGAAATTAGTGTTTTATATCAAAAATGTGGAAATACAGGGTAGAGTAATTTCCACTAGCAGATACTCAGGAACCCTAAAATTTTCACCTTTTTGATGTTAGGGAGATGGACAGCCAATGTGAAATGGGTCTTTTTCTCTTTACCTTTCTTTTTTTTTTTTGTTCTGTCACTGAAGATAGGATGTGATTACTATATGACAAAAGCAGCAACCTTGCATCACTGTAATTTAGGTAGAAACCCATCTCTGTTGAGTGATGTCTCCTGTTTAATGAAGAAAGAATTCAGGGTCAATGAGAAATGCCAGCAGATTTGTCATTGCATTAAGTAATTTGGACAGTCAGATTCAGCATTTATAGCACTCTTGTGGGCAGCAGGGAGTTATATTGGGGAATAAGATACTGAGCTACTCTAGCCAAGTGCACTTACTGGGTGCACACAAAAGTGCTTATTGTATGCAATAAATTTTCTTGTCTTCCTGCCAGGCTAAGATATAGATTGCCTAATCAGTGCATAAGTATTGAGTTAGAGAAAGAATAAGTAAAAACTAGGCCCAAAGAAGTCTCCAGTGTGATTTTTTTTTTCTTTAACCTACATTTCACCTCAGACCTTTCTATTGGCCTAACTACAACACACAATTTAGTGGTCTCCTCTAAACAAACATCATAGCCTCATCTGCTGATTTACTAAAATAGTGTCAAAGTTCCAGTGGTGCAATTGGTTAGCATGCAGTCCTTATAAAATAATCTTAACACTCTGTTATATTCTACACTTATGTCTTCTCTATTGTTTCTGACTATCAGAAAGTATATTACTTATATATTTATTGTTTGTGTATCTTACCAACTTCTAAGCTCTCTGGGTAAGAAATTGTTTATATTTCAAAATAAATAAATAAAAATAAAAAATAATTTTAAAAAAAGGGCTGGCAAGATGGCTCAGTGGTCTAAAGCACCTGCTTAGGAAAGCCTAGGCAACCGCAGGGACCGCAATTCAATCCCTGGCACCACATGCTGCACCAGTCCCAGGGCAAGCTGAGCCGGCCATAATATATATATATATAAATGTATCTATGTTTATATTTCAACAATTGTCACATTGAATGTCAAAGCCATTACACACCATTAAGCATGATTAAGGGCATTTTTCCTGGCAAAGTATTTCACATAGTTGAAGAGAGAGAGCCCCCTGGACTCTGAATCCTGTTCTCTGTTTTTTCTCCCTCATCCCTACCCTTATCCCACCCCTTTTGAGTAGGCTTCCCTTTTCAATTATTGTGAATGACTGCTGTTATACAAGTCAACAGTATTAACGTATTGGTAATTGTGTAAGTCAGAAATTAAAGTTGCTCTGTGTATCTCAGCAATTGTGTGAGGGCTCTTAACAGGTATGCCCTGTGAGTCAGAAAAGAGGATTCTGGACCTAGTGATAGTGCTCTGGCCAGGCATTGGGTCCTGGTTCTTTGAAAGTTGGACTCCTATGAAAAGTAAGGAACTTAGAATGTGTTATTTTGGAGCCTTTTACTCAATAGTGTCTGATTCTCACTATCTGCATAGAACTGTTTGGACTTTGTCATCCTTATTCAGATGCTTAAACGTGATAATATCTAAAACTTGGGATGGGGGTTGAGGATAGAGCTCTGTAGAACAAGAGCCTGCCTGGCAAGTCATGATTTTGAACCCTAGTCCTACAAAAAGGTAATAATAAAATAATAATAATAATAATAATAATAATAATAATATCATAATAAAATATGGGATATATTTTCAGGGATCTTTTTATTTTCTTGCAGCTGAGTTAATCAGAATAATAGTAACTTTTTATTCAGTATTTTAATCATACAAATTTAAGATATAGTATGCTAATATGTATGTATATTCTTTAAATTGACTAGGGTGCATATAAATCACACTATAAACATACAATATATACTGATTAAATCAGATAAATTAATATTTCTATGTCCTTATCATTACTTTATGTTTGGAGCCTTCAAGTCCTTTCTTCTAGTTCTTCATGAAATATGAGTAGACTAATGTGAGCTATAGTGCACTGAGAGGGCAATTGTGACTGGGTATGGTGGTGCACACATGTAGTCCCAGTGCTTGGAAGGCTTAAAACAGGTGGATCACTCTGAGTCTGACCTGTGTCATGAAAACCTGTAGACCCTGTAATAAACTTTTACAAAAAAAGATAATGTGGCTGAGTGTGTTTGTAGTTTTTTCTGCATCTTCTCGTGTGTTTCACTTATCTCAGTGCCATGTCTATGCCAGTTCCAGGCTGATTTTTATCACCGGAGCTTTACAGTATAATTTCAGGCCAGGGAATGTGATGCCTTCTGCACGTCCTTTGTTTCTCAGGGTTGCTTTAGATATTCTGGCTCTCTTCTGATTCCAAATGAATTAGAGGACAGTTTTCTCTAGCCATGGGAGATACAATAATGATATTTTAATCAGGACTGCATCGAATCTGTATAACAATTTTGGGAGTATGGCCCTTTTCACATCATTGGTTCTTCCTATCAAGAAGCATGGAATGTCTTTCCATTTTCTCAAATCCTCTGCAATCTCTTTTCTGAGTGCCATAATTTTCACTGTATAAAACTTTTACTTTCTTTGTGAGACTGATTTCTAAGTATTTCATTTCTTTGGATGTTATTATGAAATATGTGGTTTCCCTAATTTCTCTTCCTGTGCATTCTGTGTACAAAAATCCTACTGATTTTTGGATGTCAACTTTGCATCTTGCTATGTTGCTGAATTTGGTGATTAAATCTACAAGACTCTTGGTGGAGTTTTTGGAGTCCTCTATGTAGAGCATCAAGTCATCTACAACTAATGGTAGTTTCAGTTCTTTTCCAATGCTTATTCATTGTATTTTACTCTCTTGTCTAATTGTTCTTCCTAATGTTTCCAGAACTATAGGAATAGGAGTGGAGACAGTGGACATCTTTGTCTTGTTCCTGATTTTAAAGTGAAGGCTTTCAGTTTTTGCCCAGTTAGTATGATGTTGGCTGTTGGTTTCTCACAGATGGCTCCTAATATGTTCAGTTATAGAGTATTTGTTCTGATTCTCTGTAGGGTTTTTAATCATAAATAAGTGTTGGGCTTTGTCAAAAGCTTTTTCTGCATCTATTGAGATGATCATGTGGTTTTGTTCTTGGCTCTATTGATGTGATATATTACATTTATGGATTTGCATATGTTGAACCATCTCTGCACTCCTGGGATGCATCCCACTTGATTGTGTTGTATAATCTTCTTGAAAATTTGCTTCATTCTATTTGCTAGTATTGAGGACTTTCGCATCTGTGTTCTTTAGAAAGATTGGCCTGTAATTCTTTTCTTTTTTTTTTATTCGGATCTTTCTCTGGTTTTGGAAGCTCAGGAATATTTGCCTCCAAGAATCAATTGGGAAGAATTGCTTCCCTTTCAATTTCATTGAAGTTTGAAAAAAGTTGGTGGTAAATCTTTTCTAAATTTCTTGTAGAATTTAGCTCTGAATCTATCAGGACCTGTGCTTTTCTTTTATTGTGTTTTCAATTTTGTTTCTCTGTATTAGGTTATTCAGAGTTTGTATATCTTTCTGACTTAGCTTTGACATTTCATATGTATGTAGGAAACTGTCTATTTACTCTGTGTTTTCTATCCTGTGAAAGTAAAGATTTTGGGAGTAGGTATTAATGATCTGAATTTCTCTAGTGTCTAGTGATTTGCTCTTTTTATTCCTTATTGCATGAATTTGGGTTTTCTTCTTTCCTTTTTTTTAAATTTTGTTGGCTAGGGGTTTATCAATTTTATTTATTCTCTCAAATAACCAACTCTTTGATTCATTTATTCTTCATATTATTTTTATTTCCATTGCATTAATTTATTTTTAAAAATAATTTTTAATGTATTTGGTTGTTGCATACTCTCACTATGCAGCTCAGACTCATGATCCTATTTTCAGTCTCCCTAGCATTGGGATTATGAGCATGTGCCTCTATGCCTGGACTCTGGCTGGCTCAGCCAGCCCTGGTGATAGGGCTGGCATGGCATGTTGTGCTGGGAATCAAACCATGGTCCCTGTGCTTGCCTAAGCTTGCCTAAGAAGGTGCTTTAGTCTGCTGAGCTATCTTGCCATCCCCTCCATTGCATTAATATTTATAATTTCTTGCTTTCTTTGAACTTTCAGCCTGACTTGCTCTTCTTTTTCTAGGAGCTGCATAAGATCATTTGTTTGGGCTTGTTCTGTTAGGAAATTCTCTTTAAAAGTTCTGAGCTTAAAAATAGCAAAAATCATTCCCTCTGCACAGCTTAACAATGATGATATGAAGAAAACAGAATATTTTATTATATTTTCTGAAGTTAAAATTACCTTCCAATGATGTGCTCCAATGCTTTGTGTTTTCATTACAATTTTTTCTTGCCTAAGTTGCAAAGAATTTAATTCCCTCTCTTCTCCTCCTATGGTCCCCAACCTCCTATTTAAAACACTCATCTGTACTTTGAATTGCTTGGCATCAGCTGGTATCTTTCCATGCAAGCAGACAGGGAGGCATCATCCTATTTGCTAGCAATGTCGAGAACTAGAAAACAAATGATGTTTTTAGGAGATCTTTCGTCAGTGAGGTAAAACATTTTGTGAGATTATTCAGGAGGGTTGAAATTTGTGGGAAACTACATGTATATAGATCATTACCATTGAAACTTTAATATTGTCACAGTGATGTTGCATTTCTCAGAAAGTATGTGCTAATGTGTTTCCACTTGCTTTTTAAAGGCTTTGAGTAGATGAGCTAAATGTTGAAGCAATTTGACCGCTTAGAAAATAGTCCTTATATGTTATAAACAGCATGGTATTTGCTTTTCAAGTGATCTCACATCAAAGCACCTTATCCTCAGCAAAAGAACCAAAGATGCTCACTAAAAGAAAGTCTCTTCAATAAGTGGTGCTGAAACAACTGGCATTCCACCTGCTAAAGAGTATAACTAGACCTTAGTCTGTCTCCTTTTCTGCACTAAAGCCAAAGTAGATCAGAGACCTAAATATTAAAACTTATACCAAATATACTGAAACTGAGAACAGTTAGAAATCTACAAGACATAGGTGTAGGCAGAGACTTCAGGACCAAAACCCCAGACCACATGGGAAATACTACAAAAAAAAAAAAAAAAAAAAAAAAAAAAAAA
>PVJA010025272.1:0-30915 GCA_004027025.1 Myocastor coypus
TTTTTTTTTTTTTTTTTTGTCTTTTTGAGACAGGGTCTCACTATGCAGTTCAGGCTGGCTTTGAGCTCACTTTTTGTAGCCCAGGCTGGTCTCGAACTCGCACCCATCCTCCTGCCTCAGCCTCCCCAGTGCTGGGATTACAGGCGTGCACCACCACGCCCGGCTGAATTAAAACATTCTTAATGAAATTTATTTTCAGCATATTACTTCATGAATGCTATATTTTTTAGGATCATAAATATATTCGGTGGCTGCTTTTGAGAAATCTAAAAATATCACCCCTTGGCATTTGCCCTGGAACAGCATGGTGTTTTTGATGCAGCTGAAACAGTCAAACAATATGTGAGAAAACTGAGTTCATTCAAACAGACTCCTTTTTAGGACAGGTCTATTGACCAGGCTCAGCCTCCTGTAGCTCTTTATTTAGGTATAGAATTCCAGGGCTGTTATTTCATTGTAGCATTTTAAACAACTTGTAGTTTGGGCTTTTCACCACTAGAGTTCAATCTTGCTCTTATCTAAATAATTTTATAGACATTAAAAAATAGTATCCTCCAAAATAAAACAGAAATTCCCAAAGTACTTTCTCTAATTTAAGGATGAAGGACCTATTTTAGTGATGTGCCTTTTATTTCTGTGCACTTAATAGTTCCTGGTTGATACTGTTGCCAGGTAAAAGTTTCTGGTACACCCTTGATTAATTATAGGCAATTTGCCAATAATTGGCAGGTAATTTTTATTAGGCTCAGTTTGTTTATTTCTAAGTGAAATCTGCAGCTATAATTGTACAATTTATTGATGACAGAGTATGTTTTTTTGTTGTTGTTGTATTTTTAGGGAAGGGTCTACAGGGTGTTCAGGGCCTCACTATTAGATCAGACTTGTAGTGATCCACCTGTTTACAGTTTCCCAAGAGCTGGGACTACAGGCGTGCTCCACCATGGCCAGTCTCCATTGCTGTCTCCGTGCACCCCTGGGGCAGTGTCAGCATGGCAAGCCCTGGGATCGAATCCCTGGCTCCTGAGCCTGCTTGCAAGAACTTTAATCTGCTGAGCTTTTTGGCCAGCCCTGAGAGAGTGTGATTCTGGTCTATAGAGTTTGGGAGCTCAGGGAAAGGTAGTGAGACATAAAATAAACACAAATGCTGCTCCAAGGCTCCACTTTAAAGAGTAATTTTTTAAAAAAGAACATGAATAAGAGAGACATCAAAGGCACACTTTTTGGGTTAGCCAGAAAGCTCAGTAAAGAGCACAGTGCTCGGGGTTCAATTCCCAGCATGCTGTGCCAGTCCTGCCCCCAGGGCGCACTTAGATGGTAATTGAGACTCTACGTGATGGAACGTGCCTGTAATTCCAGAGCTTGGGATGCTGAAAATAGGATTACTACGTAGACCAGACCCTGAACACTCTGTAGACTCTGTACTAAATACATAAAAAGTAAAATAAAATAAATAAAAAGGGCACTTTTTTTGTCATAACTTTGCTATTGTTCTAGCTAAAACTCCCAGGCTCTCTAAATATGTGGCTCTTGTCAAAATTCAGATAAGTCTTAGCTAATATTTATGAGTATTGTATTATGTGTTTATCTGTGTCTTTTATTTATGAAGGCCTCATGAATCTAGCATTCTTCTAGTCCTATTTTACAGATAAGTAAATAGGCTAATAAGTATAAGTAATTTGGCTAAGGCCACCAAGGTAGTAAATAGCAGAACTGGGACTTAAGCTTAGGTTCCCATCTGAACACTGGTTAATAAGTTTTCCAAATGTATATGGTGCAAATTTTTGGAGGTACAGATAAAGAGAACAATGCCAGCCAGAACGACAACCAGAATTTTGCAAGACAACGTCAGCAGGATTGGAGGACAGAACAAGACGTGCTAACTGTGGTTATGGTCTTCAACTGGGCTTTTGCAAGAGACCTAGATATATTGCTTAAGAGACACCATATGTGGGCCCCTCGCTCTCTAAAAGAGACAGCTCAGTATCAACATGTAGTGAGGTCACACTGACTAAAATTGGTGCCACTTTTCTGTTGTAAATAGAAAATCTTGAAAGTGAACTGCAAATTGGGAAAAAAACTTCAAAAGGAAAGAGAAACTCTTGGGGAAATGGAGTAAAGAAAGAGATAAACAAAAAGAAAAAAATGTGTAGATAGTTAAGATAGTTTACTATTAATTTCTCATAGTTTACTGAAAGGAAAAATTTGTGCTAATATTGTTGAGACAATTAAATGCTGATCTCCTATACTCTGAGTAACTGATTTAAAGATGACAGTCTGAGATGCGTTAAGCATTGTGCCCTCCTGTTATCTTGTTTTGAACTTTTTATTTTTCTCTTTAAAATAAAAAAAAATGATCTTCGGAATTTAATGTGGTATATAGTTGTGACAAGTAAGTATGTCCAGGTTAGCTTTATAATTATGTTCCAGTAGTATCCTCTGATCTTTTTGTTGTTATTTATTTACTTTAAAAATGTTTTTTAAGTGCTGGAGATTAAATCCAAGACCTCAGGAATGTTAGAGAGTTGTAGCATTGAGCTATACCTTTTGGCCTATTATCAATTTTATGTTCTGGGTTAAAAAAAGAATCCTACTTCCTAGCAAATATTACCATGCATACCCATGGTCAGCCACTCCCTTCCTCCATCCGTCTGTCCGTCCCTCCCTCCCTCCCTCATCAAGCTTTTATTAAGCACTTACTGCATGCCAGGTACTTTACTTGGGATTGTAAGAAAACAATGTGAAACAATAGTCTTGTCATCCACAACGAAAAATTCAAAAAACACACAAAATGGAAATCTCTACTTCCGTTCCACATTTCGTAGAGAAAACGGAAAAGGAAATGTGAAAGAGTAAAACACATAGCATGCGTGTGGCGATGCTAGGCCTCACACAGAAGACAGTAAAACTCGAAGAATGGAATATAATGAGTGCTGTTCTGCTTTGATTTCTCATCATATAATTTTAAAGAGTGGTCAGAAAAGGGCAGCAGAAGTAATAATAGTGGCCACAGTAATTCTTTTTATTGTGAGTTGCAGACACAGTAACAGCTAACACGTGGAGTGCTTACAGGGTCCCAGGCCCCTTTTTATTTGTTTTTTCTCTAATAAATCATCTTCACTACTTTTCATGAGAAAAGGAAAAACACGTAAAATTGCACAGTTTGTCCTAATCACAGATAGTGAGAGACAGACCTGTATGTTCTGAGTCAGAGTCTGGTGTCCTCACTGCACCAGGAAGCTTCTCTCTAAAGATCCCTGCTCTCTACTGTAATTGCCTATGTATGGGACAACACTGGGCAAACCATGTTGATTTTCTAGTCCTAGGTTTATTGCAGCTTAGCAATATAAAGCTTAGCACCTGGTTTTTTTTTTTTTTTCCAACAATAACCCTTCCAATGGCTTGTTATATGGAATACATTGTTAATTAGAATTTACATGTCTAGGATATGTAAACCTTGGACACAGTATTTTTGTAGCAGCTGACAGAATTTAGTGCAAAATACATTGATTATTTATGAGAATTATAAATAAATGAACCTTTAGTAGACTGTGAATAGGAAGACAAACAAAGTAACTTAGTTGATAATAAATACAAAACACAGACCTTTTCAGGGAACAGAAGCTACAGGCCATCTCACATCTCTAAGATGGATTCTGACTGCTCTCAGGTACTGAATTTTACTATACACTTTGTAGCACCTACAACAGTGCAAAAAATCATACTAACTTACACGATCTTGGCTTTGGAGGGAGGCAAAAGAAGGCCAAAAGCTTCCTTGAGAGAAACTTTACAACCTGATCCTTTTAAAAGGCTTCTCAGACAACAGCAATGAATATCTTCACATTTTCAGGAAGCATAGATTTCTGCTAGTGTTCTTCCTCAAAATAGTAACTCAATTAAGCAAGCCTTTGAAAAATGATGTTTGAAGGCTAATTCAATGATGGTAAAAAAAACCACATATAAAAGACTAAAATAGGTTCCAACAGCTGCTGTGAAGTGACATAGGCAGCTAATAACTATTGTGTACTTCTCAGAAGCCAAGACTTGTGCTGAATATTTCACAAGAATTATCTCATTTAAGGCATCCCATGACTATCTGAATTAAGCATTATTATAATTCTACTCCAAAGATTGGAAAGCGGGGGTGCAGGGAAGTTAGATAAGTTTACTGAACTACTCAGCACGAGAGAAATTCAGAATCAGTCAGACTGATTACAAACTTTGTATTTTTGGTACTACCCTGTGACTGTTATATTGCCTTTAGTGTGTTTATGCCTGATTCTTATTGAGAGAATTGCAGTAAACTGTAACCAGAAGACCTACAGGAACAGATACATTGGGATCAGAAAGCATAAAAGAAAAAAAGTCTTCGTGTTTCTGACTTCCAGCAATAATAACTGTAAGAAAAGGAAATTATAAAAATCACATAAAATCAGCTCTGCTGTATCAGGAAGAAGACAAGTCATGAGCAATAACTCTGAGCTCTGACATAGGTCGGCCCACAGTCCCCCTTCAAGTCTCAGGATAATGAACAACAGCTGCAGGGGTGGCTGCCTGCTGTTTCAGAACCAAGGACAGCGACACACATCCCCTCCACTAGGGGGCAGGGTGGTCATTACCTTGCGATTGTGTACAAACGGAGCCCACGCTTCACAGACAGCAATTCAGTCTCCATTCTGAGAGCAAGTAACCAGAAGGACCAAGAGTTGTTATTTGCCCTAGGTAAGAACTTGAGACTTATTTAAGGATGGAGTGGACGATCCGTGGTGGACCTACCCGGCTTTTCACTTGTTAACCATGGGGTCATGAGCTAGAAAATGTACCAAATACAAAATATCAGAGGAGCCCCTGGAAAATGCTGGTTGAAAATTACCACTCCCAGCCGGTGTACCTATTTCGGTTTAGCTATGGACTGAGAGCAATAAATGGACTGTCTAGGGGACAGGAGGAATTCTCCTTGTCCATGCTACTTAAAGGACAGGAAAGGAAACTGGGCAGGCAACTTAGAAATGTTTAAAAACATGGGTTTTAGAGTCAGTTAAATTTGGAATTTGATTTGACTTTACCACTTTTTCACTGTGTGATACACAATGAAGGATAACCTCTGAGTGTCTCTATTTTCTACACAATAAAATAGGCATGACAACAATGTGTGATCTCCAGGACTAGCAACCCTTGAAAACACTGGGCTTGAGGCCTGTGACACAATGCTCATCATCCTTCTGGGATGATGATCATGTTACGTGAAGGGAAAGAGAAATGAGTTCAATGTATCCCACCAGAACATAGCAAACACATATAATCATTCACTGGCTTATTTGCTCAGTCGCCGTTATCATTTACTAGGCATCTGCAGTGTTCCAGGCAAAGTGAACATAAAAGCAGCCATTAAGACAGTTCTCAAAGGTAACTAGAGACTGTATTCATTAGTGAAATAAACCAGACCCTCATGTGCAATCATCGTATTGTCTCACTAGTGTGAGAACCTGAAAAAGTGAATCAAACATAAAAGGTACAGTACATACTGTGAAAGGGAAAGAATATGTCCAGTGGGAAGGAAAAGCTGGGATGGGGGAAAGAACAAAAGGAAGAAGGGAAAAATATATATTTATGTATGCATGCAGAATAATTTGGATAATTGTGCTGCTAACTTCTTATGGTCTTTTGAAAGGAGCAGGTAATACTTAAACTTTTTGTTAAATTTTTAAATTTATTTAACTTTTTGGTGTTTTTTAGCTTTTGTTTTTAAATCAACTTTGCACATTTATACCTGGTAACCTAACAACTAATTTGAAGATAGCATCATACAATACAGCAACCATTGTTGAATTTCTATTACTTTGTTTAATGAAATTAGGTATGATTTCTAAAGGTTTTTTTTCTTTTTTATAATTTTTTTCATTTGTGTATTTGGTTCAGGGTCTGACTACATAGCTCAAACTCATAGTGATTCTCCTCCTGTTTTCATCCTGCCCAGTGCTGGGATTACAAGTGAGCCACCAGGCCCAGACTCTGTCACCGACTCAGTGCCTCTTGAAGGTGGAGCTGGTGTGATAAGCAGGACCGGGAATCAAACCCTGGTCCCTGTGCTTGCTAAAGCAGGCACTTTGTCCTCTGAGCTATACAATTTTGTATTATTTGAAAAGAAAAAAAAAGAGACAATTATCAAATATTCTGGGAGATGATAAAGATGAGTGTTGTCCATGAACTGCGAGTAGCGATGAGCCAAATTGTTATAAGCAATATCTAAGAGATAGTGCGTGCTTTGCTCTGCTGTCCTTTGTGTGTCACTCAACTTTCTGTCACAGTAGCAAATAACTGAGATGATAAATTTATCAAAAGAAAAGGAATAAGTTGGCTTATAGTTTTAGAAGTTATAGTTTATGCTCAGTTGGCTTTAGCCCTGTGGCAATACAACATTGCAAGAATATACAGTGGAGCAAGACTACCTACCTCATAGCTTGGAAATGAAAAAGAAAAAAGAGGAGACTGGGAAGATAGCTCAGTAGAATAAGCACTTGCCTGGCAAGTGCAATGGTCTGAGTTCAATCCTTGGTTCCACAAGAGAGAGAGAGAGAGAGAGAGAGAGAGAGAGAGAGAGAGAGAGAGAGAGAGAGAGAGAGAGAGAGAGAGAGAGAGGAGACTGGGACTGCACTGCACTATGCCTTTCTAATAATATTTCCAAGGACCTGAAGACCCCCAATGAGCCTCATCTCATAAAGGCTTCTCCTTGACACTAGTGCCATCTGGAAACCATACCCTCCAACATGTGGATCTTTGGGGAACACTTCAGAACCAAACCAAACCTCTCTACCACTCACCCGGTAAAAGCTGCTTTTCCTGAAGTCAGGGGCTATGAGTTTTAACTAATTAGCTCCTATTTGATCTCGTAATTATGTATGCTATATACTCTTTTTATTTCTTATTATTACTTTTAATAAGAAATTGCAGTTTGAAAACCTGTTAGTAGAATATTCATAATAATTGACACAATGCATATTGTTGTCCTCGTTATAGTTATACAAGGCACAGGGTGTAGACATGATAAATTTTCTAATGGATATTGGTATAATAGATTTCTTTTCTTTGATTTAAGGGAAGATAGTTATATACATAGTCAAATGTTTCATAATTGCAGTGTTACTGGCGAAACTGGCAATGTTGGAAGCTGTTGATTTGAGCCTTCTACAGCTCAGCATACTAAATTACCCTTAAGTTTTATGCGGTATGTTTAAGTTTTTCTGCTGGGTGGTGCTATGTACTCTTGAATAGTAATGCAACAGACAAAGGATGGAAGCCTTTCAGGGACACCATTAGATGCCTACCTGGCTTTGCCTCCTGTGGAGATTTAGGTACAATTTAGCCAAGGACGGTGTGAGGCCTCCATCATCAAACACCCGCATTTAAGGATGTGATTGATGGAAGCATCAATCCCACCAGAAGAGCTTTACCCAGTATTCCCAGAAGATCAGAGACAAAGCTACTGCCACTGTTTGCTCTGCAAGCTCAAGCTGTGGGGTCAACACATGCACACTTTCAGCCAGTGCAGGACCTGTGCCACTTGCCCTGACCTTATGCATTATAGTGGACTCTCCCCATTTAAAGATGTAGAGATAGTTTACACAGAACTAAGATGTAAACCTACATATAGTTTGTAATCAGTTAAAAGACCAGTGCTATCTGTATACATTCCTACACATCCATAAAATCTAGGTATATATTAACTACCTCTACAATTTTCAGAAATCCAGCCTTAGAGATGCGGAAAAATTTACCTGGACAGCTCTTCTGGGGCTGGCTCTGTAGGGACAAAGCATGCAAACACTTGCTCCTGTCACTCTGGATGCTAATGGATTAACAGTGCACAGTGAGGCCTAAGGATGGCATCCAAGGGATTCCAAGTGTGGGTGCTTGTCCCAGTTCTCTGCTGCATGTACCTGATAGTGTGCCACCCAGCTTTGTTCCTGCTCCCTACCTGCTTACTGACTGTAACCTTTGCCTTGGCCTTGCGGACAGTTGCCACAGAGGGATAAGGGACAGCCACTAAGGCTACTTTCCTTACTCTTTCTATGGCTTTGTGGTTGAACTTATTAAACTGTCTTCTTCATCTAAAAATCCTAGAGCTATCAATTATAAATAGAAAATCTTTGTTGTTGCTAATGTGGGCACACGTTAGGGGTCTGGATTCTGGCTCTGTTTAATTTAACCATGGGAAATCAAATTATCACAATGCCAGCTCCTATTGCCCTTCACCTGATAAAGACTGACACCTGGGAGGTAATCCAGTCTGAAGTCCAGGGTGGACAAGGCCCAGTAATTCTCAGATTTGATTTTTGCCCAATTATTACCATTCCATGAATATGGATGCCCTCTTGTAAAAAAGGGCCTAGAGGACCCCACACAGAATCTACTCTGGTAGGCCTTGATTTTTATCTGTGCTCTGGAAATACATATGGACATACAGGCTGAAGATTCAGAATGGGATATAACTGTCTCTCCTGGGAATTTGTGTCCATAGTCTCCTATTAAAGGGAAGCCCAGTGATGAGGACAACATACTACCTTCAAGTTACCCCTCAATTAGCTGAACAAGAACAAAAAAGAGGATCTTTTAATGCCCTAGGAGAAAAAAATTGCTTATTCTCTCTCTCTCTCTCTCTCTCTCTCTCTCTCTCTCTTCTCTTTCTCTCTCTGTCTCTCTGCATCTCTGTCTCTGTCTGTCTGTCTGTCTGTCTGTCTCTCTCTCTCTCTCTCTCTCTCTCTCTCTCTCTCTCTCTCTCTCTCTCTCTCTCTTTCTTTTGCTCTAGGAATTGGGCTCAGGACCTTTCATTTCCAGGCAGGCGCAGTGCTGCTCAGGTATATCCCCAGCAAAAACTTATTTCTACGACAATAACTTCTGAAATAATCTGAGATCTGTAACATTTACAAAAGGGGTTAACTGGGCTCAAGAGCAAAACCAGAAAAAGGGATGACTCCAAAGTGCATCTGACTTGCACCATTGCTAAAACCCCTGTTGGGACTCCTGATAGCCCTTATGTTAATTCTCCTGATAAGGCTCTGATTGATTAATTGGATTACATCAGAGCTACCCTTTTTTTATCTAGCTCTAGATAAAAAGTACAACCTCAGAATTGAAAAAGACATTTCTGAGTAAGGACTAGAGGAGGAAATGAAAGGGAAAAAATTGTACAAGAGATACTGTTATTTTTTGTTTGTTTAAAAAACATAGTTCTTTTGAAACTGCCTAATTCTGTAACTGGTTCATGACTTTGTAATTACTTTCTTGACCACTGTAGCCAAGGGAGTATAACCAAACATGCAGGATGCCTGATTGGGCCATTTTACCAAACGTAATGAGCTGATCATTAATCTACCCTTGTAGCCAATGAGCTCACCCTGCTCCAGAGTAGTTTCTAGAAAACCTAAGACATGTGCAAACACACATCTATGCTCCATTAAGTTTTTTTTTTTTTTTTTTGTCTTTTTGAGACAGGGTCTCACTATGCAGTTCAGGCTGACATTGAGCTCAATTTTGTAGCCCAGGCTGGTCTCGAACTCACACCGATCCTCCTGCCTCAGCCTCCCGAGTGCTGGGATTACAGACATGCGCCACCACGCCCGGCTTCCATTAAGTATTGTAATTGACATAAATTTACATTCCACACTTCAGGGCAAGTCTGAACAATTTTTTCGTTAATTAAACCTGGTTCTGAACCCACATTATTATGTGAGTGTCCTTGTCCCTTCTATTATCTCAGGGGTCTGATAAAATCTAGAAAATTGAGAGAAGGCCCTCTTGTTCCTGTCCTCCATGGGTGTCACCTAAATGTTCATTTCCCTGTCAGTTATCCAAAGGAGAGCAAGCTTGTTCTCTTAATGATGAGAGGCTTCTGAAGTTGTTCATAAATTTGTGGAATTCAGTGTGCAATTCCAGCCACACACATGTTCCTGCTTAGTAAGTCTCTGCCATTTCCTGTGCTGTCTGGAACCAATACTTTCTTTTGTAGGAAGTATTCTACTTTGCTTGCCTTCATCCTCCAGGGCCAGAACCCATATCCTCTTGATAAATAGATAGATAGATAGATAGATAGATAGATAGATAGATAGATGATAGATAAATAGATAGAGGATAACTATATTCTTTCTATAAACCACAAAATATCTCTCTTCCCATGAGACATGAAATAAAATATTTTACTTTAGCTTGATAGTTCACATTTCCCTTAAAAGCAAAAGGAAACTGATTAATGCTAGTGTATGTATGGCTGTCATTGTTAAAATACCCCATTCTTTTGCCTCCTAAATGTTTGAAGAACTTTTTGTACCAAGGAACTGGCAGACAGAGAGAAACAAAAGAAAGAGAATGAGGCATAGAACCCTCTTCCAATGGCCTTTGAATAATAGCAACTCAGATTTTCAAGTGGATATATTCCCTTAGGCATTTAAACTGTGAGTTGTGAATGTTTTGTTTTTTTATTGTACTAAAAACCTTGAGTATGGTGGAGACATACAGTGACAGTAGGTTAGAGGTAAGCAGGCCAGGTGCTTCTGGCAGCTATGTCAGTCTCTGAGAATAGTTTGTTTTTTACCAGATATAACCAAGATCTGAGGCTAACCCTGGTAACTGGTATGGTCATTTTAATGAATACAGTGGATACTGGTTCACTTCAGATAGATAAGGTCAAAACCGCTTAAATGGAAAAAGAATTCTCACGCAGGAATACTTCATTTTCAACTCATCAATCCCTTTTCTCTATGCAGTCTAATAATATAACTTCAATATAGACCCAAGTGTTAAATATCTGAAAAAAAAGGATAAATTATGTACAAGGGTTGTCTGTGTTTTCTGAGAGCAGGTTGTTAATGATGTCACCCTCACAAATTTGGTTTCCGTCAGGTTTATTCATTACCAGCTGATCTCTGTCTGCATTTTCTCCTTTAAACCTCCTGCTGTTTCCTTAATACTTCCCAAGATGGGATTTATAGCTTCAAATATTACCAGAAAAAAATCAGAACAAAACCCTTAAACATGTTCAGCTAAGGGTGGAACAGGAGATGTGTGACTAGCTAAAATATTTTTTTTGTTGTTTTTGTTGGAAGGATGAAGTTATAAGTGATTTACTCCCTGGTAAGGAGGTTCATGAGATTCTGCTGAGTTACTTAGGACTATAATCTGATTCTAGTTGTTATGGCAACATATAAGGAAAAAAGCGGTAAGAGTTCATGATTAAATTTTTCTTGAAATGATCCAAAATATTATCTCTAAGTATGTTAATTCTGTAGAAAACATTGTTTGAAGTCTTTCTCAGAACTGCTGCTGGGTTGAAAGGGATGTCTGCCTGCAGCTGGTTGGGCATTATAATCTCCTTAGCAATAAGAACAGAAAAGTGATGAGCATTTGAAGAAAAATGGAAGTCTCACTTTACCCTCGGGGAACCTCTTCCTCACACCCCCATCTATTAATATGCAAGACCTAAAACACTATGTCATGTGTATGTTACACTCTAATGCCTACACACTGTGGAATTAAAGTGTAGAATTCTTTTGCCAACATGAGTTGGACCCCTCTTGCCCCAAACAATTTCCACTAGCCAGAATAAAAGGTCAAGGACATAATTTCAAGTTTTATTTCAAATTCCCTACCAAAACAAGGGAAATTGAAGCAAGAATATTTCAGGTTTTTAGGAGATTATTTTTTCCATTGTGTTAGTAGAAAATAATATCCTGGTTTAAAAAGTTATAAAGCCAGGGCCAGCGATATAGCTCAGCAGACTAAGCACTTGATTAGGTAAGTGCAGGGGTCAAGGCTCAATCCCTGGCACCACATGCTGCATTGTCATCACCCCCTTCTCCATGGAGTCTGGGGGTGTTGACACATGCCTGTAATCCCAGCACTAGAGAGGCAGAAATCACTCAGAATCACTGAGTCCAAGCTGCGTAGTGAGATCCTGCACACACACACACATGCACACACACACACATGCACACACACACACTAACAACAACAACACCTAAAAAAGTTACAAAGCCATCAAACATCATTTCATCATATAAGAATAAAAACCTGTAACTTCATCCAAGAAAAGAAATACTAAAATCTTGCAGGAAGAACAACCACTGTTGTGCCTTTCTTTATAGCTTTCCATGCAATCTTTTAGAGTAAAGGTCTGGACATCTTCTCCCCACCGTGTACTTAAAGATGGCACTAAGCAAGAAAATGAAACACTGATCATTATTTCTATTATCAGGCAAACACAATTAATTCCATCAATGTTGAACCCTCAGTAACTAATTCTGGAGCTCTCCTGCAGGTGACTCTTAAATACCTATTTCTTGAACTGATAAGAGGTGAATTTGTGTTAGTAACGGGTAGTTTATTGAGAATTTGAACAAGATTAACTTTCTCAGGCACTCAGCACAAGCTGAAACCATCAGCATTTCTCCATGCAGGCTGCTTCATGGGGTTCAGGATACTCTCCCACCTATTGTCTAGAATACTCAGTTATGAAGGTCACTCTAGCAATGTACCTCCTCCAACAGGATGACTACATGGGCTTTGGCATAGGTATGGAAGTGATGCCATAGCTATAGGCACTGCTATGGGACAGTGGGACATGTAAACACTCAGCTGTTCCTAATTTGTCATAGGTGACAGGCCTCTTGGATTAGCTTTTCTCCAGTCTGCCTCTCCATAATTCATTGGCTTCATTTTCCCTTCCTCTCTAAAGCAAAAGTAATTCACTATTACATTTCACATCTGTGGTTTCCATTTTTCTCTGTGTGTGGCACACTTCCAAATGCAGCCACCCTGAAGTTAGCAATAACCGCATCCTTCATCTGATTATGGTAGGACAATATTCTGTGGCTTTAGTAAATGCATGCACAATCTTGCTCTGTTTTCTTGATCATCCTTACAACATATCTCCTTTTAAAATTTATTTTAAGCTGATCTATGAAAATATCAATGTTGTCCATAGTTACTGGGCATTGTACGTCGTGTGTTCTAGTATGTGTATATATCATTTGCTTTGTATTGTAAAGCTGCCTGTTGCTCCGATTAAGAACCAGGTGCTGAAAATCTGAAAGGCTCCAGATAGGCATTGTATTCAGCCTCGTGATTCCTACTATAGAGACACAGAAAGGAATTAAACAAACTAACTGCACCATGATCATTTCAGTGGGGAGACCAAGAAAACAAGTGGCAAAACAAATTTAAATAGTATATGAGTAAAGAGTTTATCTCCTCTCTTTCTCCTTCAAAAAGATTAGGAAGAAATGATCCATATATTCTGTTCACATTACCAATCAGCAACTGTTGACAACACCAGATGTCGACTCTAAAACAAGTGGCATCTGGCCCAGCACGTGTGAGAATGGGTCTGGGCTCTCTGACATGCCCTGAGACATCTTGGAAGATCACAAGGAATTTTTGGAGAGCATTAGGGAGTGGTATGCCATCAGCCTAGGTGTGCAGGGCATTTCCTGTGGCACCAAGATGCCCCTCTAGAGACAACTCTTTCTTCAGCAAAGCAGGCTGTTTACCAAAGCCATTACTGCATTCTTATGACCAGTGCATATGACTAATTTTCTTGCTAAGAGTAAAATAAGAGGAAATTCGATGTGAAACCCTTGATAGTGCACAAACAAATGCCTGCGACTTCAGGAAGAAGAAAAAGAAATCTTATGGGTCAGAAAAACAAAGCACCAGACTGAGAGACAGAAGACAAGAGTTCTTCTGACATCACTAAATGTTCACAGTGATGGGTGGCCCATTCCACCTCATTGGGCTTCACTCAGAGGTGAAGAGTCAGGTGAGCCACCTTTAAGAAGACAGAGCAAGTGACTAAACAGACCCTGGAGGGCGGGGACAATTCATATTTGTATCATTTTTTCTCACATCTTACTAGATGAGGACTTAGAAGGGTTAGGTAACCCTGTAAAACTCTGTTTCCCCTTCTGTAAAACAGATCTTAGTAAAATATCTAGCTCATAGGTCTATTTTAAGGATAGCATTAAGTAAGGCAAATAAAGTTCTTGCCACATTGCCTTGGTAAGTGTCAAGTGTTGGCTTTTAAAACAGTTTTTAAAGGAACTGGTAGAATGAGTTCACTACTCATCTAGTGAGATAGTGTGGAAAATTAAGGTAGATGGGTGTTCATACAACTTTTGAAGAAATGGATAGATATACAGTGACATGAACCAATTCCACTTGATGTTTTTCTTCTTATCAATTTGTACTATTGGGGAGGGGTGTGCATATGTGTGTGTGTGTGTACACATGGGTGGATAGGAACAATTACTTACTAAGTATTCACAGAGTCCATACTTGATATGAAAATGATCCTCTGCTAGTGTTATTACCATGGAGATGCAAGTACAATAAAAACTTTCACTGCTTGAAACATAATTGGAGTGGGTGGATAAGAAAAACATAAAACCACTCAGACTCTAAAGAAACAAGCAATCAAATACCAAAATTAGAGGAAAAATGGCAAGCAGGATTGGTTGCATACAAAAATACTGACAGTTTACGCAAATGACCTGGCCTTAGAAGAGTATTAGTCAGGCTACAGTTGGATTTTGTCCAAGAAGAATTAATCACAGACGTTTGGGAAATGGTCTGCTCACAAGAAGTCCTCTGATCTATAATTAAAGAAAGACTTTACACAGGTGTACAAAAGTCTAAGCCTTCTTCCTTCAGCGTATTGTAGTATGAAAGGATAGAAAATAAAATATTAAAACTTCCTACGAATTACATTATGTGTCACCATTTATAATATCTGTCATTTGGGGGCTTTTGTCACATGAGATTGATCTGTTTGTGGTGCCATCATTTGGCTAATCAAAACAAACACCGTAATGATAGATGCTGGTGTACATGCAGCAGAGGTATTTGCTATTATTTGGAAATAGGAGAGTGATATTATTTCTTCTTCAATCAGTGGTCTCAGTTGTGAAATTTGACAGATGTTATGATTTTTCTATTCTCTTTATTCAGAAGAATAAAAATGTAGCATCTGGATTTTATTCCACCATAAACTGAGCTTGGTACACACGCACACACACACTCATCATGGTGATTGCATTCCCTTCCAGGGTACGGGTTGCAAACACAGCTGAAGCATGTTAATCAGTGAGTAGATACTGAAATGGCCAGGGTCTTCCAGCACACCACTCCAGTCTCCAAATGCAGCAGAAATATTAACTCTGACACACCTTCCCAAAAGATCCCTGGACCACTGCCACAGTGGCAATTTATCCTGGGTCAAGAAGTATGAGGGTTATATGCATTTCACATCTTATCTTAAGACAAGATTTCATCTGCTGTCCAGGGGAGGTATGACTATTTCACCTCAAACAGCAACATTATTCATGACCTTCTCCCCTCAATTAAAAAAAAAAACCCAGAAATGATTTCTTTAAATTGTCATAATTACTATTATTTAGAACAGATTTTCTTTTTTTTAACTCTTTGTATTTACCCTTCTCTAGGTTAACTACATATGCACTGGGAAAACCAGAAGCTACTTACCAAAGCCTAACCCACTGTTGGCTGTCCCTAATGATCGCTGTTTGTGAGCATGTAGCACGTGTCAGGCTGGGAACACCATTTATGTGTTATTTTATTCATTCCTCCCAGGCATCCACAAGGTGGGTGATTCTCTTATTCTGAAGAATAATGAGGATCGATGGGGATGGGTCATCCAGAAGAATCATTTAGGAAGTAAAGGAAACGAGGTTAAACAGATAAACCGACCTAGAAGCCCCGGCACTAAGGTACAGTCTGTGAGTCGATCATGTAACCTTGCTAACTTATACAAACACTGAAACTAGATGAGCACATACTGAAATTATTCCCTCAACCATTGGATAGTTTAAATAGGGATTATATGACCAAGCACCCAAGCACTCTCAAATTTTGATTCTTTCTCTACCTTCTCTTAATAGTCATATGGCCTTCAGCAAATTATTGAGCCTCCCTGAACTCAGCTTTGTCTTATTTCAAGGAGGGAAAAATAGTAGATTCTTCTTCCCAGAGTATTTGTGAAGATTAAACATGGTTTAAAAACAACAGGCCACACATAGAACACTGTCACCTGCTAAGTGCTCAATAGATACTACTGAATATTATTATTATAGAATAGTTATTGTGTTCTATTATTCAATAAGTTAAGGATGCAACTCCTGGGTGCCTAAGGAGTGAACAGGACCTCTAATAACCCAAGGCTCATTTGGTGGAAGCTGTGGGGAAGAAACTAGGAGGGAGGAAACTTTTTTTGCATGGAGAATAAAAAGGCAAAGTGCTCATGAACAGGTGCTGGAGGCGGCGGTTTCAACAAAATCCATCACACGGTTTCCAACCCTGTGGAATTATTATGTTTTCTCTTTCCCATTAAGGATTCACATCTGGATGTAAAGTTCAAATGCAGATATTACCAGAAGGAGGGTGCATAGGAGCTGCTTCCATGGAGAACTTGGCTGCATTTCTCTTGTTTTCTCCTGAATTATTTATCTTGAGCATCTGTGTTACATTATCTTTACATAATGTCACAAAGGAAATGAAGAACGGATGCCCACTGACAGTGAGTGCGCCCCACAGCTTCCAGGTGTCTGTTTTGCTTTTCTGTACTCCCTTACCTAGCTATGGCCCTGGAGAGTGGGGTACATCCTCTCTCTTGGGGCGCTGAGTGAAACCAGCCTCTGGTCAGATTGGGGGTAACAGACAGTCTCAGCCTCACTTCAAGATAAGGCTAGTAAGTCTTTTCCCAAAGCTCCACATCTCAGCAATCCTGATTGCCTAAACAACCAGTTCTGCAGGCTAAAGTTTGTTTTTCAGCCACCAAAATACAAATGTTCTATGCGTGTTGGCTGCAATCCAACGATCCAATGGCCCAGAGCAAAAGTTTCTAAACGGATGCCTATTTGAAAAGTTATTCAGAGAGTCCTATCTAGAGTTTCTACAGCAAGCTTAAAAACTATCATAACAATAAGCCAACATTAATATGCACTACAAACTCCATATATGCTGGAAAATAATTCACATGTTACACTAATTTACTTACATTTCATCACATTATAAATAGGTGTGTTATCCTTATTTTAAAGGGATTAAAGAAAATTAGTTGCAATAAGTGACCTGTTCAAATTTACCACTAAGCAGGGACTAGAGATCAGATTTAACTCCAAATGTCAACCGGCATTCTTTTCTACTATAGTTTTATTAGTGTTTATGTGATATAGTTTCTGATAGTCTTTTTAGTTTTAACCAGGTTGTGCTTTTACATTAGAAAATGGTTTTCTTATAAATAGTATAGTTGAATTTTATATTTTAACCCATTTGTCAAACTTTGAACTTTAATTAAATGTTTAGGCCACTTATATTTAATGTTGTTATCAATGGGTTTTAATCTATCATCTTACTATTATTTTCTGTTTGTTCTGCTATTTGTGTTACTATTTTTTTTTTTTTTTACTTCTTTTGGGTTGACTATTTCATTTAATCTCTAAGTTTGGCTTATTGACTTTTCCTTCTAATTTTAATGGTTGCCCTAGAATTCATAGGATACTCTGATCATAATTATCTTCCTATAACACTATATTACCTTATGTACTACATATTTCCTTTTGAACTGTTAAGCATTTTGCTTCCTTAGAGTCTATAAATGCTTTCGTATAATACTTTTACTTTAGACAAACATGATTTAAGGATTGTTAAAAATTAGAAAATAAGGTTATAGATGTAGCTTAGCAGCACAGGGCCTACTTGGCTAGTGTAAGGCTGTGAATTCACTTACCAGCTTGTTCCCCACCAAAACAAATATGAATAAAACAATCATGTTGCCTATTAACATATTTAGCATTTATGGTGTTCATATTTTTTGGGAAACTCCTTATTTCCCACTACTATCATCTTCTTCTACCTGATAAATGCATTTATATATTGTAGTGTATAACTTAAGCACCCCATGTTGTGCCTATGGATATTTCTGTGAAGAAACTGAATCCTAGCATCGGCATCAAGGGTCAGTAATGCTCTGTCTGGCACAGGTGAGGTGGATCATATTGAAAGAAACATCTAAGCCACAGTTATAGAGATTCCCGTGCATACCGTAAGCTGAGAACTTTGGCCAAAACTTAGCACAGGGACTGGAAGAGAACTCACCATTAGGGAGCCTAGATCATCACCTTCTGAATTATCCTTGTCCTTCAATAGCCTCTAGAGGCAAATGAGCTCAGACCATGATAATATATGAGGAATATCTTTATCTTTCAACATGTTACTGCTTCAGTTACCCTTCTCTTGTTGCTGGGATAAAATACCCAACACCCAGAATTAAGGAAGAAAAGGTTATTGAGCTCACAGTTAGTGGAGGTTTTCAGTCCATACGCAGCTGACTCCAAGGAAGAGTGACACATGGCACAGGGCAACAGTTCATGGTGGCAAAAAGTAGGAAGAGCAAAGGAAGGAGCAGCAGCTGGGGCTGTCATCAAGCCTCTGTCCTGTCCTTCCACACTGACTGCGAAGATGGTAGCTTCTGTGAGGAAGAGGCACTCTCCATCCTTCCTCAGTTCTTTTTTTCTGTTCTTTTTGTGCTGAGCCATTCTAGGGTGGGCCATCCATGGTCTAGGGAGGGACCTTCACACCTTAAGAAGGGACTTGCATGTGCTAGGGAGGGTCCTCCCTACCCTCCAATGAGGAATTACTGAGCTAGTTTAAACTTCTCAGGTTGAAACAATGTATCAACCACTAAAGTTACTAACTTTGAGAAGTGGAAGACAGAAAATTAGAGGGCTTCTCAGCTTGCTGGGTGCTTTTAATCAGCTAGAGACCCAGAGAAGGGACAGCAGTTTCTTATCAGACTTCCAATGACAAGAAAACAGTCCAAGGAACCAGGAAAGAAGACCTTAAGATATCTGTTCTGCTGTGATAACTTTCTGTGAAGGCCAGAAATCAAGCATGACTATTAGAGGTTATGATGATTATGATAGCTAATGGTAATGATAACAAATAATAACTTAGAATTTTGTAAAATTTAGGCACTGCTGTAATATCTTTGTGGGCAGCAGCTTATTTAAATTCTGGAGTATTTACTTGTAATATCAAATGCCATATACAAGGGCATTCAGTGGCAGAAGCAGAGTTTTAACCATGAAATTTTGGCCTTCATGTCCATATCTTTAGGCACTATGCTAAGTGTTTTTTTTTTTTTTTTGTCTTTTTGAGACAGGGTCTTGCTATGCAGTTCAGGCTCACTTTGAGCTCACTTTGGTAGCCCAGGCCGGTCTCGAACTTGCACCGATCCTCCTGCCTCAGCCTCCCGAGTGCTGGGATTACAGGCGTGCACCACCACACCCGGCATTATGTTAAGTGTTTTTATGCAAGCATTTGCCTCAAGCTTCCTGATGCCTTAAAAAAATTAATAAATACTTGGTATTATTCTACTGTTCTTAGTCTCATAAGGGTATTTACACATCCCAGAATAATTCAAATGCCATATACAAGGGCATTCAGTGACAGAAGCAGGGGTTTAACCATGAAAGTTTGGCCTTCATGTCCATATCTTTAGGCACTATGCTAAATGTTTTCATGCAAGCATTTGCCCTAAGCTTCCTGATGCCTTAAAACATTAATAAATACTTGGTATTATCCTACTATTCTTAGTCGCACAAGAGTATTTACACATCCCAGAATAATTTTGTGTTATGACTCTCATGTAACCTTTTCTGTTATGGCACTAAGATTTGTACTTTTCACAGTTGATGACACCTTAAGACCATAATGTTAAGTGAAATAAATCAGATATACAATCTTAAATATCATACTGATTCTCTTATATGAAAAATACAAAGCATAGATAAAGAGCAAACTAAGAGATAGATGATGAGAAGTAGGGGACAGGACTTTCTCAAAGGAGAGAGCCATCAAGAGGTGGAGGGAGGAGTTTGGAGGAGAAGGAAGAAGATGAAAAAGGAATTAAGATGTGTTATGCACATATACCAGCTCTCTTCACGGAACATAAACGTATGTATTCTAAACATGTACTCATAAGAAAATTATATAGAAAAAATTAAAATAAAAGTTGATACACAATGTAGGAATTGAGTAACTATGATTGACAACCAAGCTCACTAAAAGAAATAAAGAAGGTATCTGGACCTGGACAAAAAAGAATTCAATCCTGGGACTCCCACTTTAGTGGCCTCACACATTAAAATTTTGAAAAAATAAACTTAATAACGAACGCATGAGCATTCTGCCACTTGGGTGCTAGCCCTCCACATCTTTGCAACATGATCCATAACCTTAACCAACCACTCATTTCATGCTCAAGAAAAGGCTCCTTTTTGTTCTCCCATCTGCTCATACTACAGGTAATTGCTTCCAAAGATCAGAAAAGTACATGCACAGGAGAGATAGGAAGTTACAGAGTTCAGGGAAGCTTTGAGAGGCAGAAGGACATACACAGGAAATAAGGCAGGTCAGCTTGTACAAATCCATCTCTCAGATTTGAGGGACAAAATGGAGTCTGATATAAGGAAAATGATTTTCTTTTCATGCTGAATGCCATTTTCTTGAGAGCTTGTTTGGAGGTTCCAGCAGGGGAGCACAGCTACTCATATACCCTTGGCCGAGGAATGGTCCTCCTCTATCGGGGGTGGTCGTCCTCTTCGACCGAGCACGCAGCTTCGGGAGGGATGCATATGGATCGTTGAAGGAGGAAGGGGACACCCGCCTAGCCAGCCAGATCAGCCGAATCAACCCTGGCGATCAATGGGGTGACAGATGTCGCAGCCAGATCGCCCTCACATCCAAATGCCATTTTCTTGATACTGTTGGTTTTACAATTCCTGATCCTAGGGAAGTTTCCAAGATGGTATGATACTCACACTAGTTGCATTGGCAGCTGATGAATATTTTACAGTATTGAGCTATGCATGTCACTCCTAAAAGTGTCTGTACAGTCTGTACTAGACATTGGGCATGAGCAATGCTACTCATGCTTTGGACTGGCAACCCTGTGGACACTGAAGCCTGGTATTATTCAAAGTATAATTTTTATAAATGTAGATAAGTTAATGTAATTTTAAAAATTTATTTTGAGTTCAATCTATGATTATAATTAGGACTTTTGACTTTTAATTTTAACAAATACATTAGGATAATTAAGAAAAATAACTTTTATGAAACATCTAATGATTACCAATTACCATTTAATTTGTATTTCTGATGAAATATATAATGTAATTTAAGAACATAAAATGTAAGCATTAAATACTATTATATGCTATTTAAAAATCTTTTGTGTCACAATTGTCAATTGAATATAAAAGAAGAAAAATTACAATTATAACATTATCATTAGTAATTTTGCTGAAGTTAAGGACAGGAAATACATTTTTGCAAAAAATCTACAGTCACATAAGAGCTGTCTTTATGGTTCAACCAAATCTTAATCAAAGAACATGTACCAGTGCTGGATTTACAAGAAGACATACTGAACATGTACAGTGCTGGATTTACAAGGGGTGGAGGATGACCACCCCCGATAGAGGAGGACCGTTTCTCGGTCAAGGGTATATGAGTAGCTGTGCTCCCCTGCTAGAACCTCCAAACAAGCTCTCAAGAAAATGGCATTCAGCATGAAAAGACAATCATTTTCCTTATATCAGACTCCATTTTGTCCCTCAAATCATTATCACTATCTTAATCAAAGAACATGTACCATAGGACTCCATGATGATTAACTACAGTTGCCTTTTACATTTGGCAAACTACCACTCATATAAGAAACATACCTTTTATACATGCTTTTTAATTTTTCATACTGAAGGTACAACTTTCAAAGTAGGATGATAGAATTAGTTTTATTTAATAGTTTTATCAGACAGTGCCTTAGTCACTTTTCTTATTCGTGGGACACAACACCTGACACCTGCAACTAAAAAGAGAGGTTTATTTATGCCCATGTTTCAGTCAGCAGTAGACTGGCCCCAGGCAAATCATCATGGTAGAGGAGCACAGCAATGGAGAAGCTTCTCACGACGTGGTGAACAGGGAGCAGACAGTGAAGAAAGTAGCGAGGAAGGGAGACAAATGCAGGCCAGGAGGTGAGCTTCCTCTTCCACCTCCTAATAGCAAGGCAGCTATTAGCCCCATAATCCAATCATCTTCCAAAAGTTCCATAGATGAGCTCATGAGGCTCTTGGGGGACATCTAGATATCAACTGTAATACTGCTCTACAAAGACTCATGTACATCTCTTTATGTAAAATACATTTAATCCATTTCTAAGAGTTGGCAGAGTCCTAATAATTCCAACAGTGACAAAAAGTCCAGTTCCAAAAATCTCTGATTTTAAGGAAACTCTTGGCTGTGAGGCTCTGTAAAAATCAAAGGGAACATACTGTGCTGACCATGCCCCTGCGCCACTCTGAGATAGCTCTTATGAAGCCGAAAACAGAATCACTATGAGTCTGATCTATGTAGTAACACCCTGTAGACCCTGTCTTAAATACACAGGAAAAAATATATCAAAAGGAAGCTAAACACTGCCAACATTACAATGACATAGAGTAAACATTCCTGTACCAAAAGGGGTATGGAAAACAATGGGACCAAAGTAAGGCTGAATCCAGCAGGGCTAGTGTGGAGTTGTGAGCACCAAGTGCACAGGCAGCCCTGCCCCTGTGGCACTGCTGGTGGTTGAAGCTCTCATGGTTTTTCTCTTTGGTTAATTCTGCTTACTCCTTGTGACTTTTCTCAGATATTTCATGCTCTGGGCTTCTCCAAATTTCTAGACTCTATTTCATTTTTAGCTTCACTTTCACAAATTACCACACTGCCTTCTCAGAGGCACACTGCTTGCCTTTCTTCTGAAATCTGAATAGAAGTCTCCATGACTCGATGACAACTTCAGTATGTCTTCTTGTAAATCCAGCACTGTAGGGATTATGCCAAGGTCTGCTACCAGCTTGCACAGTAGCCATACTTCCTTGTATTGTGGATATAGGCTATTTCTTAGTGCCTGTATTGTTGAGCATTATGAACTGAATCCTGGGGAATTCCCTAAGCAGCTGTTCTCAAGCTTGGTGCCTTAGGACTTTCTTTTAAAAAAATGTCTTTCACTTTTGTAATTGAAGAGTAGGGCCTTACTGGTTTTTCACTGTTCCCAAGACATTTTTCTATTGTCCTATTGTAAAGTACTTGGCTCCTTCTTAGCAGTAATCATTTCAGCAATGAGCTGTCCTCTGATCCAACTTGATAGGCCCCAATCTTATAGGAGCTTCTTTTATGGTGAAACTCAAAACTTCTAAAATTGAACATTTGCACTATTTGCTCCTGATTCTCTATGTAGGGTGAAAAGCTTTCAACAGTATCCATGCCACAGTCTGAATGGTGGGATGCCTTGAAATTCCCTACATTAGATTAATTAGTCTGTTGTTCTTAATCTCTGTCTCCCACAAAGCTATAGAGAGAATGTCCACAAATTTTCCACTAGAGCACGATACACATGCTCTTGAATTCAGTAGCCATTAGACGTCTTGTTCCCAACTGAAATATTCTGGGTTTAGTCTTTCCTGTCTGCCTTTTTATCAGCATTCTGGTCTTTTATTTATTCTTTTTTTTTTTGAGACAGGGTCTCGTTATGCAGTTGAGGCTGGTCCTGAGCTCACTTTTGTAGCCCAGGCTGGTCTCGAACTCGCACCGATCCTCCTGCCTCAGCCTCCCGAGTGCTGGGATTACAGGCGTGAGCCACCACGCCCGGCTAGCATTCTGGTCTTTTGAAGCTTGACTCAAATCTCTTATAATCCTTGACATAGAATACTGTAGGTATTCTCATGCTCTGCAGCTTTCCAAATTCTTCCTATGAACCAATTCCAAAGGCTTGTAATCCACATATTCAGTTTGTGTCACAGCAATGACTTTGTTTCTCTTGTACCAAAGGCTATCTTAGTCACTTTTGTCATGGCTGGGACAAAATACCTCACACCATCAAATTAAAGGAGAGGTTTATTTTGATTTATAGTCTCTAGAGGTTTTAGTCTATTGTCTGCTTGCTTCCAAGCAATACAACATGGCACTGGAGCCTGCCAGTTGATCATGTCAGAGTGCCTGAAAGCAGATGCAAAGGGAGCATCCAGGGAGGGAGATAAACCCTTCCAGGCACTGTATGCAGTGACTCTCCTCCTCAACCAGCTCCTACCGCCTAGGAACTAGCAGTTTATGCATCAATAATCCAATTATCTCCCAATAATCTAATTGCCTTCCGAAAGCCCCACTTATGAGCAATGAGGCTCTTAGGGAGCATCTATATCTAAGCCACAGCAGATGGGTTTATGGCTATATTCTGATCTATCATGTGTGGGCTTGCATTTATTCTGTTGTCCCAAGTTCCACAGATGTCAGGGTCTTAATGAAAGGCAACAAAAATTCTTTCCAAAATCACAGTTAGGGATGCCTGTCTCTTGAGAAGTAAGCATAACCACGTTTGGAATAGAGTGTCTGCAGTATTGCCTCCTCGTGAGAAAAACTTTTTATTAACATGAACAATTCCACTTTTTTTTTGGATACAGATTCACCCTCCAGTGAATCTTGATGAACTGAAAGGATTAAGGAGCTTGAGGATCTTCAACTTCATTTCTGCACATGCTATCAATGAACCCAGTTAACATAGCTGTCCTTGATATTGCCGACCGCTCTGCTGCTGCTGTCTCCCCCCAGTCAAACTGAACCTCCATCCCATTTCAGGTGAGCTCCACCCTCAATTCCTACTGTGAACCTCTCTCTGTTTTGGCTTCTTGTGTAAATCAAATGCCCTGTTTGGTTTTCTGTCCCTTCCGGGCTTGCTATCACTTGGTAGGAAGGTTTCCAGATGCTCTGAGGGAGCTCATTAAATCTCTTGCCTTGGTAAGTAGCAACGTAAGAGCAGCAGGGCGGTTTGCAGTTCTTACAGCGGAGATGCACCCTCGGGAAAGTGGGAGGAAGGAAGACAATCCTTGTAGTTTCTTTTGCCCTGAGTGTGAGATGAGGGCAGAGGTGTGGAGAATCTAAATTATGCATATTCCTTTCAGATAAATTGCTGGCACTGAAGTAAAGTCGTTTATAAGTTTAGAAGGACAAGATTATTAGCATATTTATTTATATTTCTTTTTGCTTCTGTTTATCCTCTACCCATTCTAAGCAAGTCATCAGTCTTTCTGATCCTTGTTGTGCAGAATTTTGCATGCTAATACGAAATGGGAGGAAGGTGACATTTTTTCCTTTTTGTCTTTCTGTCTTTCTTTCTTTCTTTCTTTCTTTCTTTCTTTCTTTCTTTCTTTCTTTCTTTCTTTTATCCTTTTTTTTTTTTGGCGAGAGGTAGAGCTCATAGAAAATATGGTTTTAGTTATTGCTAGAGATCGGACTTAGGTCCTTGTGCTTACCAGGCAGGCACTTATGCCACTGAGCTATATCCCTGGATTGTTTTGTTTTTGTTTTTTACTATTAAATGGGAGGCAAATAAATACATGTCAGATTCAATGAGACCTATGAACCATGTTATTTTTTTCCTATGGTTAGTGTCTTACAGAGAAGTCCAAAGGTTTAAGGACAAAACTCGTATATATGCTTAAAAAACCTGAATGCTGACTCTGCGATGCACGTTCCTACCTGTAACAAACCAACAACACAACATAACTACTGATTGCAAGCAACCTCATGGGTATAGGCATTAACACATCAGAAAGTCTGCTGTGAACAAAAACGTAATGCCTTGGAACCAGATGAAGGTACAAGGAGCTCCAGTATGACTGGAACTAAATTTCAACTCAACTTAATAGAATGATGGCTTGTGCTTGGATATAAATATTTTTTCTAAACTTTAAAACTGGATTTAGTGAAAAACTGTAAAGGTAATAGGAAGTTTCTGTATAATTCTCTCACATGATTTCCCTCCTGCTATCCTCTTATATTACCAGGAGTGATTCTTCAAAGCTAAGAAACTGACCTTAACACATTACTATTAATTAAACTCCAGATTCTCTATAGATTTTAGCAGTTTTTCCCTGATGTCCTTTTTCTGTCTCAAGTTCAAATGCACAGTATAATATTGCACTTAGTAATCATATCCAGTCTTCTTTGGTTTGCAGCAGTTTCTCAGCATTTTTCTTGTTTTCCGTAGCATTGAAGGCTTTGACATCCATCTTGGAGACATTCCATCAGTGTAGGCTTTCTGAAACAAAGAGCCCTCTCTTCGCATTGTAGTATAATTCTTCTGTTTTACACAATAGAATATATAGGTTGAGATTCTGAGTTGCTATGTCAAGTTCATATACAAAAGAAGTTTAGGTTTCTGCTGCCCAAGAGAATCATAACTTGACTCACTGCAATAGAAGACCCAAACAGCTGTTGCATTTTTTCAGGTTGGTAAACATTTTCATCAAGATTCATAACAGATGGGCAGGAGAGATGACTCCATGTTCTAAGTGCCGGCCTGGCAAGCACAAGGACCTGAATTTGATCCTTGATACTGCCTGCTGTGCTAGCCCAGATACCCCATGCTGTCTCCTGAAACTGGGCATGGTGGTGCATGCTGTAATCCCAGCACAAGATAGGCTGAGGCAGGAGGCTCACTATGAGTCCAACCTGTGTAGCAATATATTTATAAATAATAAAAGTTCATTTACTAAATAAATAAATAAAATATTTTTTAAAAGATTGTTTTATCTGTTCCACTGGGATTCTGGGAATATTTGCATAGCATTTTTTAAGTACTCTACTTCATGTCTGTTGAAATCTGAGTCAAAATCAGCCTTCTTGCTTTCTATACTATTCAGGACTCTTTAGACAAATAAAAGCAATTCCATTTGAATCTTAAGGAAAAAATATTAAGTATGAGTGTCGTCAAAAATATGATGAACTTTTAAATATTTTTTTTTTTCTTATACTAAAACACACACTGCCATAAATCCCGTTCAAGGGCTAGGGAAATAACTCAGCAGAATAAGAGCCTATTTGGCCAGTGCAAGCTCCTGAGTTCAGTCCCCAGTACCACAAAACATAATAATAAAAATAAAAATGTATAAATCCCCTTCAAAATGCTCCCCTCACTTTGAACCCACTTTCCCATCATTCTTGCCGCTTCCTACAGCTGTTCTAGAAGTCCTTTTTCATGAGTGTCTGTCCTAGATGTGATAAAAAAAAAAAAAAATACAGTGAATGCTGCTGATGCCGGCCATCAAAAGGTCCTTGTGGCTTCTCATCTACCTCGCACATATGACTCTGGAGCCATGCGACTTCTGGTTCTTCCTCAAAGTCAAACCGATCATGAAAGATTGAGGTTTTGAATCAATTCAGGACATAAAGGTAGCTATGGCAGCGCAACCACAGATATGAAGGAGGACTTTCAAACTGCTCCAGAGAATGGTAAGAACAATGGGATAAGCCAGGCGTGGTGGCGCATGCCTGTAATCCTAGCACTCGGGAGGCTGAGGCAGGAGGATTGGTGCGAGTTCAAGACCAGCCTGGGCTACAAAAGTGAGCTCAAGGCCAGCCTGAACTGCATAGCGAGACCCTGCCTCAAAAAAAACAACAACAAAAAAGAACAATGGGATAAGTGTGTTTGAAATAAGCAGAAGTATTAATGACAATATATGTTTTATTGAAATTTTTTTTTTTTTGTCTTTTTGAGACAGGGTCTCGCTATGCAGTTCAGACTGGCCTTGAGCTCACTTTGGTAGCCCAGGCTGGTCTCGAACTCGCACTGATCCTCCCGCCTCAGCCTCCCAAGTGCTGGGATTACAGGCATGCGCCACCACGCCCGGCATTATTGAAATTTTTTTTTTTTAAATTAGCACTCATTATACTTTTTATTGTAAAACATGCTATTTATCAGAGGCTCAAGCCATTGCTCTCTCTCTCTCTCTCTCTCTCTCTCTCTCTCTTTTCTAGGATTTAGCAACTTGATTATAAAAAAACATGTAGATTAGTTTTAACAGAAATAGAAATAAATTTAGAATTCATAATAAGAGCTATAAGGACGGTGACCAAGGTTATTAAAGAATGACCGTTTGCTACCTCATTCTCACTACAAATTTAAGCCCTCCACATCACCCTGGTCACCATGTAGGCATTAATCAAAATGTTCCCTCCTGCTTTGCTGGAAATTCTGACCGACAGATAATGATTGATTCTCCCTTCATCGCGATGGGATGGCTGTCCCCTGAACATCTGACTGAGACAAACAGCATCCACAAGGCTGAGTAACTCTTCAGTGGCAGGCCTTCATCTATTCTGGCAGGAAGACATTCTAACTTGCTTACCTTTATAAGAGTTCTTGGAAGTAGTTCTTTGGATATACAGAGATCTAGAAACTGTACAAAGTAGGGACTAGCTTTTTATTACTATTTTAAACAAAAACTTTATGATGGCCAATAAATGTCAAGGTTAGTGGCCTTTGCATTTTGACATGCAGTGATGGGATCATTAAGGTAAAGGAAGGTGAAAAGGTTGCAGGTGCCCATAGTTTGTCACTGTTCCAGAGAGCATTATTAGGTCAGTTTGAGAGCAAGGCTACTGTTTTTGTTTCTCTTGGCCAAATAAGGACTTACACATCACCTTGTTCTTTCCTCTTTGAGGTATGACACTTCAGTCATTGTGTATTTTTCACTGATTATATTTTGACTAGCAAAGAATATTTTGTTAATATTTTAAAGTAGAAAAAATGGATATAACAGAGAAAATAATAGGTATCAAAATGCAGGATTTGAGGCCATCCAAATAGCTCAGCTGATTAAGGTATCTACAAGCAGGTGCAGGGGCCTGGGGTTCGATCCCCTGGCCTGCCCTGTTGGCCATGTCCCCAAGGTGCACTGAGATAGAAAATGAGACTGGGTGTGGTGGTGCACACCTGTAATCCCAGCTCCTGGGAGGCTGTAAACAGGCAGATTACTATGATTCCAATCTAGTAGAGACCCTTCCCTAAAATACAAATAAATACATACATGCATACATACATACATACATACATACATACGTACAAGTTTCATTGTAGTGATTGAGGGTCAGATCCATGCGAGCTGGGCTAGGCCTTGGCAGAACTACACAGAGAACAAATCTTCAGAAAAGACAGATGATAACCGCACTAGGAAATTAACCTTTAACTAATAGAATCCTGTAGATAAGAATCCTCTAACCCCTCATTGACACAAAGGTAAATCCTATGGTGAGTGAAGTTGGTCTATGCTAACGGGTCTGCCAAGTACAAATTAGACTGAGCCACTAACAAAATGATAAAATGAAAATTCTTGCTTAGTTTTATTCTTCAAAGAAATAGAAAGAAGTGTCTGGTCTGGGTTCAGCTACACAATGCCTTTGCCATTTTAGCAATTTTGTTAATATTGGCCAATGGAATGAGGATATAACACCTTCACAGCATCAGCAATTCAGACAGTGGATCTCCTGGAAGACAAGATCCAGATCTGACAAAGTCATTACTTTTCTTCTCACTAACTTTGTCACTCTGAAGGGCTTAGGACCAATCCTGGTAAGCCTAAGGGTTCAGTAATTCTGTTAAGACTGAAGTCAGTTCCACCAAGTTTTTCTTTTCTGTTACATACTTTGATACAGTATTTATGAACAGTCAAATGGCACACTGATCCAAGAAACATGGTAGAGTGTTTGTAGGGTAAAATACTTATTTTTAACTGAAGGTATGCACTACTTATAGGAAGCTTTTACAAAATGGTTTTGGGGCCAGTTTCCACGCTAAAGTTCTTCACATGCATTAGCTTTTGATCCTTTCAGCAGTCAATAAGGGATATACTAAATTACCAGTTTTATAGACAGTAAAGAAGGTTTAGTAAAGTAGAATCGCTTTCCCAGAGTCACAGGTGGTAGGTGGTAAAGCCAGAATTCAGAATCAGGCAGCCTGTTGCTAACAGTTACGCTTACTACACATTCTTGGCTCTTTCTTTTCTGTCCTAGACAAGACCGCTGACTTGAACTGTTTGAAATAAATTTAGATATAAATCACTTGTAGAAAAGAAAATTAATCATGAAATAACCATGGGTTACAAAGGTGGGCCATGAGTTGTGTTGGTAGTACTAATCAGAAACAGAATTGTTTTGATCTACTTGACTTCAGCTGCGTTGAAACCCATAATTTTATGTAATGAGCTTGTAAATTTGACCACAATTTTCTCACAATCATATGTTACTTTAAGATCAACTGACTGTGGTTTGATCCCCGGCACCACATGCTGGGCCAGTCCCACCCCCAGGGCAGGCTGAACTGACTATAATAATATATATTAAAAAAAAAAAAAAGATCAGCTGGGCTAGACCTAAGGTCTAATTTTTCTCACAGGAGTACCAGGTCAAATACTTTAGTGCTAATGGAACAATATTTAAGAATGGATAAAAAGAGAAATGATTTCAGCTCCTCAGCTGGCTCTAATCTACATGAGAAGAAGGAAGACTGGAAAGATTTGAATTGCTTTTCCTTTCACTCTTGTCTTTGAAATTGTTTAATTTGTGTCATCTGCCTAGGATCAGTTTTTTTCTTAGTCTCTGGCTGGTCTACAAATATAAACTTAGTCTTCTACCTGTAGAGAGAAATAGTTTTCTTAGCATCTAGCCATCCATCAGCCATCTATCCATCATCCATCTATCCATCCATCCATCCAACCATTCTTCCACTGTTAAATGAGACCGTAAGAATGAAATCAATCCTATCCAGTCTCATTATACAATGGAGCAACTCATTTTCACTTTATTTTATTTTTTTTTCCAATTCTTTTATTGTTTAAATTTAACAATGGTTATATTACATATTTTCATCATTGGATCAGTTTAGATTAATACATATAGGTATATAAGATTGATCAAACAACTAAACATTAACCTTTCTAAATCCACATTACTTTTTTTTTTTTT
>PVJA010025273.1:0-30952 GCA_004027025.1 Myocastor coypus
AAAAAAAAAAAAAAAAAAAAAAAAAAGAACTTAGGAAAACCATACCATTCAAAATAGAATGAAGACTAAATTAACACTTAATAATTATCCTAAACAAGGAATTGAAACACCTCTGAAATTAAAACTACTGTATTCTGAAGAAGGTCAAAGAGGACATTAGAAAATGGAAAGGTATCACCTGTTCCTCCATCGGCAGAACCCATATTGTTAAAATAGCCATACTTTAAAACTGATCCATACTTTTAATGCAGTCCCTATCAAAATACCGGCAACATTCATACATCAAAAGAAAACTACCCTAAGATTCATATGAAAATAAAAGGCACTGAGTATAAGAACCACAGGCAACAAGAGCAAAGTAGAAGATATCGCAATATTGGATTTTGAGTTATTGTGCAAAGCTACAGTGACAAGAACAGCACATGGGAATAAAAACAGACATGTAGATCAGTGGAAAAGAAAAGAGAATGAAGGAGCAACTCCAAGCATATGTAGTCATCTGAGCTTTAGGAAAGGTCCAAAAACATATGCTAGAGGAAAGATAGGTAAGTGGTACTGGGACATCTGGCTTTCCACATGCAGCATCCAGCCCTATCTCTCTCACCATGCACTGGACCAAAATGAAAATATAGCAGCAATCTAAATGTTAAAAGAGAAATAATCCACTGGGAGATAAAATAGAAAAGAACTCTTGAAAACATAAGCACAGTTTAAGAAATGACATCAAGAATCAACAAAAGGGCTCATATAAAGTTAAATGATTAATTTATCTCTCTTTTGAGACAGGGTTTCACTCTACAATTCAGGCTGGCCTTGAGTTCACTTTGTAGCCCAAGCTGGTCTTGAAATCTCAAAGATCCTTCTGCATCAAACGCCCAAGTGCTGCGATCATAGATGTGCACCTCCACACCTGGCTCAAATTAAAACTCTTCTCTACAGAAAATACAACAAAAGAATTACTGGCAAACCTAATGAATGGGGAAAAAATTATCAGGTATTGTTCAGACAGAGGATTAATATCTAGAATAAAGAATTTTTAAAAATTAGATTGTTCCAATAAAGACTCAATCAAAAATAAGCAATTGAAATAGTAGACACATTTCTGTAGAAGTATAAAAAGGAAACACATACATAAAAATGTTCAACATCTCTTGTCATCAGAAAAAAAACAAATTAACATTGAGATTCTATCTTATTTGATAGAGAATGGCTGTGAACAAGAAATCAAACAGTAACAAATGCTGATGAAACTGCAGGGAAAAAGGATAGTAATGAAAAATAGTATAAGCATTACAGAAATAAGTACGGCAATTCCTCAAAAAACTAGAAATTCCATTCGACCCAGCTATTTTACTTACTGGTTTCTTCTCAAAGGCTTAAAGGCATCACAGACTCCTAGGAATAGAGTGCCTTATAAGCTACAGACACTTAGGTCTAAAATACTAGCTGCACTTAAGGATATTATCTATGATTCCAAGGATCACCTAAGTTTGCTCATTTGTAAGGAAGTATCATATCAACTATGGTGCAAGTGCTGGGAGAAAAAGAAGACAATGATGTTGTCAATATAAGCAACTAGCACACTGCTTAGCACAGAATAATCCTTATAATGTCATTTTCTTTTTTCTTTGGCAGATGCAAAAGAAAGATTTTTGGGAAGAGTACTGGTTTTCCTTTTAACCATATGTAAAAAGGTTCTCGCTCATCTGTCCCTGCTTTCTCCTTATTTTTGTTCCAGTATAACATTATGTTTCAAATTGCTGTTCTCAGGGCTGGGGATTTAGCTCAGTGAAACAGTGCCTGCCTGGCAAGCATGTGATGTCCAGCGTTCTATTTCTAGTACCCAAAAATAAGCTAACAAACAAACAGATGGTTTTCCCCAATGAGATACATTAAGAGTCTTCAACTGCCACAACTCATCATTTTACTAGCGAACTATCATGCCATCAACTTTATGAACAATGCAAAACTTCAGTAATTTCAAGAGCATTCATTGGAATGATATAATTTTTCAAAAGCTTTTGTTTCAATAACAATTTTCATTTGTATACTTACCTTACTTAAATTTTCAGATATTTTCAAAATCTTTCAGTACATTCTCACCTTTGACAAAAAATCCTTATCACTTTTTTAACTTTGAGAATACTATCCAATTTACTTAAACTGCAACAATATCTAATTCTAATCTTTATATAGACAAATTTCATCAAGTATGAAAATAAAGGAACTAATTCAAATCAAGCATACCTGAGGTAGAATTTCAAGGAACTGGTGATTGTCTTAATGTCCCAGTCATTATTATGAAAATCAACATCTCCAGGGCATTTGGGATCTATTTTAGAAAAATAAAAAAGAAAAAATAATTAATCTTGCAACAGGTCATGCCTTTAAAGCGCATTAATTAAAAGACAGTTACTCAAACTTCCTAGATAAAAACCTCAAAAAAAGTAGTCTTTTTCAGCATGAAAGAAGCTTCAAATTTATTACTTCCATTGAATCAATAAGAAAAAGGCTGAGCAAAGTGAAAATTAACTCTTGTTAGATTCAGCAGATAGCTGAGATCACGTGGCAAGCTGCTGTTCCCAAAAACTGAAGGGACAAACACAGACAAATAGAATCAAAATTTATTGGAGCAGAAGCACCCCAGGAATAGAACATTCCCTGGAAATCACCATTTGAATAGGAAAGGCTCATTCGCAACTGACAAATAACTGGACGCTTGGTAGGTCTAAATTTGAGTGCTAGGGTTTGGGGAGATACCGCAGTAGATTAAGTGTTTGCGTGGCAAGCTCAAGGACCTGAGTTCAATCCCAGGTCTCACAAAAAAAGTAAATTTGAGTACTAGAAACTTCTGAGGGGCACAATCTTAAGGAGGCATCCCTCAGTTTTGTGAGTTTTACCTCAGGGAACCTTACCAGATACTTAGAGTAAAGATCTGAGAAAAATCCTTTTATGTTTTGGGGCTGGCTAGATGGTTCAGCTGTCTAAAGAACCTGCTTAGGAAAGTTCAGGCAACCACAGGTAGTGGGGTTCAATTCCCAGCACCACATGCTGCGCCAGCCCCACCCCCAAGGTGGGCTGAGCAGGCCATAATAATAAAAAGTCCTTTTATGCTTTTATGTTTCTGGCAGAGATAAAAGAAAAGCAGCTGTTTTTCTTTCATATGTTAGGACAGAGCTAAGAAGCCCTCCAGAACTATTTTTACCAGACCCTAACCTACTGCAATTTTACCAGAACCTAACTAACTAGGGTGAAGGGAAACATTCGATTCAGACAGGACCTGTCTTTCTGTTTCCCCTGAAGGGGGAGAAACAAAACACAACAAATTGGCTTACTAAGAGAGACATAATCATAGGCTTACAGAACATTTCCTTACCAATGACACCTTACTAACATATCACTAGAGCTCCTACGTAAGAAAAAATATGACTAAACCTTGTACCTTTCAAATGACTATAGGAAATCCATATGGAAAATCAAAGATAATGAGATAAAAATCAAAAGACACCAGAAGAAATTTTAGCCTCTATCATCTACAGCTACAACAGAATATACAGTCTAAACTTTGCCTCAATAAACATGAAGACACCACATTACACACCTATATATTTCAGTTCCTTGTACCCCTTACATCATGTATGACTTCAAAGAAAAAAAAAGGCAAAAAACATACTTTAAAGAGGTATAGCAAACATCAGGACCTGATCATAGATACTGGAATTATTAGCCCAGCAATTTAAAGCAACTATGATTACCATGCTAAGGGCTATAACAATGTGGATCACATAAAAGAGGAAATTAATAATATAGGAGGGAGATGGAAATGCTACGAATCACAAGAAAATGCTAGAAATCAAAAACACCACAACAGAAAGAAAGGAATGCCCTTTAGGGGCCCACCAACAGACTGGAAATAAAGAAGGAAAGACTCACTGAGCTTGAAGAAATGTAACTAGACAATGCCAAAACTGTAATGCAAAGACAAAAAGAATTAAAACAAGAGATAACAACATATAAATTCTGTGGGACATTTATTAATGTTGTGATGTAATGCTAGAAGGTGATGAGAGACAGAAGAATGAAAGAAAGAATTTGAAATAATGGTTAAGGGGGCCTGGCAGGATGGCTCAGTAGTCTAAAGCACCTGCTTAGGAAAGCTTAGGTGGCTGCAGGGACCACGGTTCGATCCCTGGCACCACATGCTGCACCAGCCCTGCCCTCAGGGCAGGCTGAGCGAGCCATAAAATTAAAAAAATAAACAAAAACAAAAGTTCTGAAACAAGAAAAAAAAAATTTAAATGTTAAAAAAAATGGTTAAGAATTTCCAAAAACCAGTGATACATGGTAAACCAGAGTGAAATATTTGTGCTCAAGCATATAATATTCAAATTTTTAAAAAATATTAATGAGAAAGGAAAATTCTTCAAAGAACCCTCAGAACAGCAACAACAACAAAATTACCTATAGAAGAAAAAAGATAAGAGTTACATTTCATTTCTCTAGAGCAATGCTGGAGGACCTGTGCCACACATGCTTTAGCCAGCTTGTTGATATCCCCAAAAGCTCCACAAGATTTACCATCACTGCTCTAGAGAAAGCATCCAGGTAAAAAGAGAATGGAATGAAGTATTTAAAGTATTTAAAAAGAACAAAAAAATTTTTAAACTTGCAACCTTATTTGAAAGTGAGCAGTTTGAGCAGAAGCACAGGCATTTGCCTCATATCCTTCTGTTGAAACAATAAGCTGGAGAAAAACTTTGGCTCTCAGCTTCTGCAAAAGAAAGAAGGATCTGGAAGACACATTTAACACATTATCCTCTCCAGCCATATCAAAAGGGACTAGCTTATCAATCATATCTATCAAGGCAATCAAACAACTTAATACTAATTTTTTAGAGCACATTAAAATGAACATGGTTAGGCATGCTTGTAATCCTAGCACTTGGGAGGCTGAAGTGAGAGGACTGCCATGAGTTTCAGACCAGATTAGGCTACATAGTGAGTTCCAGGCTAGTCTAGCTACATGGTAAGACCTTCTCTATAAAAAATAAAAATAAAATAAATGACAAGAGAAGAAGCACAGAGTCTAAGGACATCTAGATTCTCTGGCCAGGCTGACTGCAGAAGAATACTGCAAAGGACCAGTATAACGCTGGGAAGGATAGGGAGATAGCTCAGGGGCACAAGTGCCTTCCTGGTAAGTGCAAGGTCCTAAGTTTGATCCTCAGTTTCACTAAAGAAAGAGAGAAAGAAAGAAAGAAAGAAACAAACAAACAAACAAAGAAACAAACAAAACTCTTACGGCTGGCAAAATGGTTCACTGATCTAAAGCTCCTGCTTAGAAAAAATTAGGCAACCACAAGGACCGCAGTTCAATCCTGACACCACCCCTATGGCAGGCTGAGCAGGCCATAATACTACAAAAAAAAAAGGCTAGGAGAAGTGGTTCTTTTATCTGGTACACAAAAGTGAACATAAAATAGAAAAACAGAACAATATGCATGAAATAAAACCACAAGATAAATCTACAGAACTTTAACCTAATGAAGTGATGTTATGTGTTTTCCCAGACAGGAATTTCAAAAGATTAGTCAGGAAGATGTCAACATAAGTACAACAACACGAAGATTTCACCAATGAGACAGAAAATATTAACAATATAAAAGAGAAATCATCAAACTAAAGAATATAATAACAACTGCATTAAAAAATTCAATACAGAAATTTAACAGCAGAGAAGATAAAGGCAAAAAAAGCATAAGGTGAAGACAAGCATAACAGTAAGCAGCAACATGGAAAAAAAAACCACTGAATAAAAGTGAAGATGGGAAGAATAAGAGTAAAGATGAGAATGATAAACTAGAAGACTTCACATAGAAGTGGATGTAGCTTGAACATAGACTCATAAGTAAAATAAGTCAGACCTACATATCTAAATATCACATACTCTCCATAGTGTAAGAACACAAAAAAAAAAGAAATAAAAATGGAAAGACACAACATAGCTGAATGGAAACCAAAGACTTAAGCATTGTACGACAAAGGAACAGCAAACAGAAAAGATAGGAAACATGGCAGGAGCAAAATCATGCACTTACATGCCCAAGATGCCTAAGAACCACCAAAATAGTTTTCACAATGAAGATAGCAATGGGTAACACTAAAATTATAAATAAATAAAATAAAATAAAAATAAAAGGAAAAAAGTGAAGATGGCATAAGGGATTTATAAGATATCATTAAGAAGAAATACAATATGTGTACTATACATTAGAAAACCATCAGCCAAAAAGACAGGAAGGAAGAAAAGACATATTCAAAGAAATAATGACCAAAAAACCCTTATCAAATCCGAGGAAAAAGTAAAAATCCAAATCTAGGAAGTATGACAGACATCTAAGAGGCAATCAAAAAACCCCACACCCATATAAACTATAATCAAACAATCAAAAATTAAAAGAATATTGGGGCCAGGTGATACTTCTGTGGCACAAGTGCTTGCCTAGAAAGCGCAAGGACCTGAGTTCGAACCCCAGTCCTGCATATATATATATATATATATATATATATATATATATATATATATATATATTGAAAATTTCACAGGAAAATCAAAAAGCACTCTTCAGATACAAAGAAATCCAAATAAAAAAATCTATCTGGTAGATTTTTTATAGAAATCTTTTAGGCGAGGTGGAATATGGTGGTATCTGCGCAAAAGGCTTTCTTTAAAACCTGCACCTTACCAAACAAGAATACTTACTATACCCAGCAATCCTGAAGGAATTTGTCACCTCTAAAGTTCTATAAAAATGCAAAAACAAGTTCCTGAAGCAGAAGTCACTAACTATAAATATGAAAACATAAAACTTATAGGGAAAAGCTAGGATATTACCAATTTAAAATAGTCTGTCATTATAAGGCATTTCATGTAAACCACACAACTAAAAGCAAAATCCCTATGTTGGGTTCAAAGAAGTTTAAAAGTACTTAAAGCATAGCACTAGAAAAAAATATCTTCCGACCACAAGGGAAGACAGCAAAAGAACAGAATAATGTACAAATAGCAGAGAAATGACTCACACAATGGCAAAAGTCTGTTCTTTCACATGTAGATTAAAACTATCAATCAAAAGACTAGGCTAAAAACAAGATTAAGCAATATGTTTCTTACAAAAGAATTACTTTGTCATAGAGACCATATTAAGATTGAAAATGAATGTGTTGGAAAAATTATTCAATGCAAATAGAAACCAAAAGACAGCAACTGTTACTACACTTACACCATTGAGAATAGGTGTTGTAGTAAAAAACACAACTGTGTTTTAAAAAGACACAGAAGGTCATTTTGTAATGATAAATGAGTAAATTAATCAATGGACTCTCCATTATAGTCGGAGACAAAATTAAGCAAAACCCAAATACACAAAAATTTTCACTGCTTCCTTTAAAACACATGAATCCTGTCAGAACGTCCTGATTGAAAAAATGTTAGATGATATTTATGGTGAAAATTCTAGTTGCATGAAAATTAAGATGAGCTTGCATTACTTGTAGTTGATGAAACACTTCAAGTGAAAAGGTGAGAGATGATTGACTAACTGAAAGCATAGACAGAAACGAGCCTACTAGGGCTCTTGCATAAGCAACGAAATCAGTCACAGTTAATGTAAGGAGTAATTAGGTTCAGCAAGTTAAGTTCATGGCAGCTGATTATTAGGACTTCATTCACTGTATTCCTTCAGTATAAAACCCACACTAAAGTGTAACTAAAAAGAGGTCACTTGTTCTTTTGTTACTGCTGAACATAAAACACATTTATACTCCAAATAAAGAGAATCTATCCATGAAATAAGCTTTATACTCTATGGCAGTATTATCTATAATGCTTAATAACCATTAATTGGACATTTTCCCTTGACAGAGATGTTAACTATTATATTATTAATATTTATGCTATTTGAGGGCAGGATCATAACAGATAATATATGAAAGAGGGCTATTACCTTAAAGCAGTAGTTCTCAACCTTTCCAATACCATGACCCCGCAATACAGTTCCTCATGTTGTGGTGACCCCAAATCAAAAAATAATTTTGATGGCCAGAGTTATGATTCGGAATGGCTTTAGGCGACCCCTGTGTTTTGGTCATTCCACCCCTACCGGGGTCACGACCCATAGGTTGAGAATCACTGCCTTAAAAGATGAAGCCTAGACTCGTTAACAGCTTAAAATGAAACCATTAAATTTCCCAATTCAAATTATATCAAAATTCTAATATCATTTTCTAAGGGAAGGGTCTACACGGTGTTCATGGTCTCGCTACTAGATCAGAATCATAGTGATCCACCTGTTTACAGCCTCCCAAGAGCTGGGATTATAGGCAGGCGCTACCACACCCAGTCTCAATTGCTGTCTCAGTGCTCCACCATGGGTGGGGCTAGCACAGCTGGTCTGGGAATCAAATCCCTGGCCCCTATATATGAATAATGATAATTTAACTTATTTTCCTATCCTTATTCTCTTTCTCTCTCTCTCTCTCCCTCCTTCCCTCCCTCCCTTCCTGCCTCCCTCTCTCTGGCTAATGTTCCCAGAACTATATTGAATACAAGTGGTAATAGCGGAAATCCTTGTCATGTTCCTGATTTTAGAATGAAAGATTTCAGTCTTTGTCAGTTTAGTTTAATTTTGGGTGTTGGTTTATCATAGATGGCTTTTATCAGATTGAGGAAAACAGCATCTATTCTGATCTGTTGTAGGACTTCTCGCATAGATGAGTGTTGAACTTTAAAGCTTTTTCTGCATCTGCTGAAAGAATTGTTTGACTTTGTGTTTGGCTCTGTTGATGTGGTATATTACATTTATTGATTGATTTGCTTTCCTGGGATGAATCCAACTTGGTTAGGGTGTATAATCTTGATGATTTGCTATTTTGGGAGTATATTCTTTAGGACTTTTTTGGTAGCATATTCTTCAGGGAGACTGGCCTATGGTGCACTTTTCTGATAGGGTCTTTCTATGGTTTTGCTATCAGACCAATAATGCCTTCATGAATGAGATAGGGATAATTGACTCCCTTTCAATTTTATTACACAGTTTCAAGAACACTGGAATGAAAGCTTTCCTAATTTTCTTCTACAACTCAGCCATGAATTCTAACTTTAATTTGTTGGCTAGCTTTTAATTACATTTTCAATTTGAGTCACAGATACTGAGTTATTCAAAATATCTATTTCTTGATTCAGCTTTGGTAATTCATGTATTTCTAAGAATCTGTTCATTTCCACTTGGCTTCCTAACTTATGCGAGTAAAGCTTTTCAAAGTAGATGTTGATGATCTTCTGTACTTCCACAGAGTCTGTAGTAATTTCATGTTTTTCATTCCTTATTACATGAAGTTGAGTTTTTTCTTTTCTTTTTTATAAAGTTGGCTAAGCATTTATTTATTCTTTTGAAGCATCAACTCATTAATTCTTTGTACAGCTTTCTTGGTCTCATTTATGTTCATTTTATCTCTTTATAGTACCCTCCCTTGTATGGGCATTGGGCTTGATTTGTCCATTTTATTCTTAACACCTGAGGTGCAGCATTACGTTATTTATTTGTGCTTTTACTGTTTTCCTAATGTGAGGATTCACCACAATACATTTCCCTCAAGACTGCTTTCATTGTTTCCCACAGGTTTTGCTAAGTTGCATTCTCATTTTCATTTTACTGGAGATACTAATTACTTAATTTCATCTGTGATCCACTGGTTGCACAGCACAGTATTATTTCATTTCCATGTGTTTATAGTATTTTTGCACTTTCTTTTGTCATTAATTTCAAATTTTATTGCTCACAATATGCAAGGGGTAATTTCTGTTTTTTTACATTTACTTAAGCATGCTCTATGGACTAGTATGTAGTCTATTTTAGAGAACAACCAGTGTGCACCTGAGAAGATTGTGTATTCTGACGTTGTTGGGTTAAAGATTCTATTGATGTCCACTCAATCCATTTGTTCACATGATTGACTCAGTTCTCTTATTTCTTTGCTGACGTTTTGTCTAGTGGATCTTTGTGACAATGGCATATTAAGATCTCCAGTTACAACTGTGTTACTGCTCATTTAATTTTTCACATCTGATAATATGTCTTACATAGATTGGTGCTTCCATATTTGGTACATACACATCTTTGATTGTTGTCTGTTCTTCTTGAATTTTTCCCTTAACAAGTATGTACTGACCTTCTTTATGACTTTTGATCATTCTTGGTTTGAAGTTTCTGGGTTGCCCTTGCATGGAGTATTGTTTTCCCTCCTTTAGCTTTTATTCTACGAATTTTAAATATTTCTTGTATATAGTATATATTGTTGGATCTTCTTTCTTGACCCATTCTGCCTGTTTCTTTTGATTACTGAATTGAGACCATTTACATTGATGGTAACAGTTGATGTGTGATTGCATGTCTTTGTTATATAATTTTTCTGTTGTTGGTTCCCTAATTTTCCACCGTGTTTAACTGTTTGCCCTACTTGGTGGTTTCTTTCATTTATTGTTCTTAGAATTGTAATTTTTGTCTCTGTCTATAAAAATTTTAGGTACCCTTCATAGTGTTGATTTGGTGGTCATGGATTTAAGTTGTTCTTTTTCATAGAAGTATCCTATATCTGCATTGATTTTTTATCGTTTGTTATTTTATTTTATTACTTTCAATAAGAAATAACCATGTATAACAATGTAACAGTTTCAAAACATGTTAGACATACATTTCAGTATTTGATACAATACATATTGTTGTCTTCCTATACAGAGCACAGGGTGTAGATATTATAATTTTTCAGATCATTAGTGGTACAACAAAATTTCTCACCGAACTAAGAAAAGTAGTTGAATACATAACCCAATGTTCGATAATCACAGTGGGTTGTTTCCATTAATCTTGAAAGACAGTTTTGCAGGGCACATAAATCTGGGTTGGAATTTGTTTCCTTTTAGGACTACAAATACTTCAAGCTCTTCTTCATTTGAGGGTTTGTGCTGAGAAGTCTGCTCATTCTGAAAGACTTTCCATTATGGTTGATTTGCTTTTTTGCTTTAACCACTTTTAATATTTTGTTCTTCAGCTGAATTTCTATAAGTGTGATTATTATATATCTCTGTGTAAGTTTATTTTGGTTATTCCTAACAGGAGTACTATATGCCTTACTTAACTATATGTCAAATTCTTTTCCAATGCTTGGGAAATTTTCTATTACTTCTGCAAATATTTTTAACATCATTTGTATTTACTCCTGCTTTTGCATTGACATTATTATTTTTTTTTCGTGTGGTCTTACAGCACTTAAATTATTATTTCACGATCTTATTTACAGAATATCTTTCCTTTCATGTTCCTGTTTTCAACATCTGAATCTGTATCTTCAGTTTCTTTCAAGCTTTCAATAGAATTTTTAATTTCCTGGTTATCTGTTTCAATTTGTTCCATGTATTCTATTTTTTCCTATATTGATCATTTTCTATTTTCATATCACCTATTTTTTTTATTTATCTCTATCATAGATTTGCTGAAATCCTTTTAAAATGTTGACATACTCCCTTTTACCTGAAAAAATTACTTCCGATTTAATCATCCATAGCCTCATAGATTCACTTCGTTACTTTGCTACTATCATTTCAGAAAATTTTCTCTTCCACTTTCTTCTATGTTGCTAACTGATGGATTTCTTCTGGGTTGTCTGGAAGTCTGAAATTGTATGTTACTTTTTGTCTTGGTATTTTCTCTTTCAACATTTTATGCTACTTTAATCATTCTACTTAAAACAATATAAAGTAAGGTATGGGAGTTGTGAATCAATAAGTTCAAAGCATATTATATCCATGTATAAAAATACAACAATGAAATTCAATTCTACATAACTAATGTACATTGAAATATTAAAAATATAAAACAGAACCACCAGAAAAACATGAGTTCACAAAATGCTCCACATGGCAAAGAAAATAAAACATAAATTTGCAATTACTTATAAGAAGTGAGACAAACACCAAATCCCAGAAAGTTACCACTAATATTCTTTCCACACAGCTTTGCAAGGAGTAAGGACAATGCTTAACCAAGTGAATAGTGGGGAAAAAATGGGGCTAATGGTTCAAGACTAATCTAAAATCATTGCCAGAAAAAGTGTTCCCAGAAAAAGTGAAAATACTGAGAAAACAGAATATATGACACTAACATGTGAAGGGCTTTCTATGCAGTCTTCAATACATAGTTTTTCAAAGATACTATTTCTAGCAAAGAGGGCAAAAAATAGGGGAGGGAGTCTTTGAAGTTGGGAAGTTGAAGGATCTGAAGCAAAAGGGAAAAATTTAAGGGTGCTCAAAGACCTAACAGGCAAATGGAATTATTAATAGGCAAGGTAAATTTCAAGCTAAAAAAAAATTAAATGAAACAGAGAGCACATGGTAATGCTAAAAAGCAATAGGCAAAATGAAGATATACTGTGTATAAATATCTATGCATCAACTAACATATTAAACACATTTTATGAAGACAAAATATATAGACCCATCCTACAAATCCAGCAGTAACATACTTTGTCATTTTTATTATACAACAGATCAAGTAAACAACACTAAGATACAAAAGATTTAAATAATATAACTGGTGAGGTCTGGTTTACCAATACATATGAAATTTTATCCCTTAATAAACAACAATATATCTATTCAGTTGGACATGGAAAAAATGCAAAAAGAATATATAGGTTCAATCCTCAATGTTTTGTCTAGGGCTGTGGTGAGCTCATCAACTCTGAGCTTTCCAACAGTGCAACCCATAGGAGAACAACTGATTAGGACATCTATGACATTCTAATTGCAATAATACAACTAGTAATAAGCACAATTTAGAAACTCATCAACTGTGGTAACTGTATTATACTTTAGAACATAGAAGCAGCATCTATAGTTATATCACAGAACCAATCATAAATTAGGAGTTTGTATGCAAAGTGTTTCCCCTTGTTACAGTGGATTTTACCTTGGCTTCATCCAAACAAGACGACTGCCATGTCCAAAATGCTTCCAGTGCCGGCTACCTGACCCACCATGTAGGAGAGTATGGGCCAGGCACCAGGAGTCCTACACACAGAGCCTGCCTGGATGACAGAGGTGTGATGGCTGATGTTTCTCAGCTCCCATATGGTTTACCATGGTTACTAAGGCTTCCTGTTGATCCAGTTACTGGGAGGGTGAGGAGAGGAGTTTCTCCCCTCCCAAGCTAATCACTAAACCTCCAGAGGCTTAATGAGGTTAGGATCTGTCCCGTGATACTACTGTCCCTTCTAAGTGTCCTTTTTTTCTCTCTTATTTTTATTCTCTATGTAATTTGCCTTTATCTTCCTCTTTGCTCTGACCTTCTATTTCACATTAGATTTTTCTTTTACTTTTACATTGCTTCATATACATCCATCTCCCAAATAGACCACAATACCACTTGTCTCTGTTCCTTACCATATTGTAGAGCTTACAGTTTCAAAGTTCTACCACTGCCTTACCTATTCTAAAATCCTGTATCTTTAATAGTGTAACAATAAATCTGCATTAATGTTTTGATAGTTAACTGTAAAATTACAGTTAACAAAATCTCTCTATCAGGAGTAGATATATAGTGGGCATACATATTAGCTATAAATCAATATCTGGTTTGCCTTTATGTTTACAACATAATTCTGAATTACTTACCCAGGAATAAACGTGGCACAAAATTGGTTCTTATACATTAATATCCAATTTACCTTGGACAACATAGCTGATTCACTTGATATAAATGAGTTTGCATAATTGTCTCTACTTTTCTGTAAGCCAATATTCAGATAATCATCAAGACATTAACATAGAATACATTCCCAGAGAATTTGTTTTGCTACCTAAACTACATACTCACCTCCTAAAATGACTGCTTTTTCATATCCTAGTGCTATAGCAAAAGATTATAGTTAGCTACCCCTTAAGTATATTAATGAAAAACAATTAAAGTGACTTCCATACTAGCAATGAAGTCCTTTACTTATAAGCACCTACAAACTTCAGCAAAACTGCAGCATACGTACACGTACACACACACACACACACACACACACACACACACACACACACACCACAGAACCAACCAACAAAACAACAGGAACATGAGAAAAAAAGATAACAAATTGACTGCCTAAAACTCCCAAATCCCCTGTTGCCAATCTAGTGGGCACCAAGGTGAAGAACAACAAAAGCCACACACCCAAAATACTCAAAAGAATAACAGATTTGTGAGAAAACAAATACAGCAGACATTCAGTGCAACCACAAAAGATATAACTAAATAGATAATGAAAGTCGTGACCATAATGATGCAGGAGCTTTCAAATACTAATAAAAAGCTAAATGCTTATATATGTCATTTATAAATTTTCCTTCAAAACAGAAAAGTAAAGTAGTTCCATGACAAGTACTACCTCCAGAAATTCAACACCACCAAACAAAGCAGAACACAACACAACATGACAAAACATGAATGATCAGTTTATCAAATAATTAGAGTACATCAAAAGATTTAATTAGAAATCCAGGAGATGAAACATGATGTACGGGCAGCAGAAGAAACCAATGTGAGGACACCTTAAAAACAACAAACTATGAACAATGTATCTAACAACTGCTAGGTGACACAAAGAAGACTAATCTAAGAAAGCTGTCCTAAGAATCCCACAGGAATTACAAAAGCAATGCAGGGCAACAAGAATAAGACAGAAGATATCACAATGCTAGACTTTATATTACAGTAATAAAAACTACATTGATAAAAGACTATGATATTGGCAACAGAAAGAAAGAAGCAAACAGAAAAAACAGATCTGTGGATGAATGGAACATAATAGATGATGAAAAAAAAAAACCCTCAACATACTTGGCTATCTTATCTTTGATAAAGAGTTAAATACTTTCACTGGAGGAAAGACAACCTGCTTAACAAATGGTATTTGCAAAACTGGTTATCTGTAATGCTAAAGAGATTAAACCTAGACTTGTATTCATACGGAGTACTAAATTAAAATTAAAATATAGCAAATATATAAATATTAAAACAAATATTTTGATGTAAGCAAAAGAAGGAAAAACGCTTAAACATATAGGTAAGGAAAAGACTTTCTGAACAGAAATCCAGTTGCATGATCACTCAAGAAATGGTATCACAGCAAATTCAAAAGCTTCTGGGGGCTGGAGAGATAGATCAGGGGTCCAAACACCTGCCTGGCAAGCACAAGGACCCAGCTTTGAGCTCTAATACTGCATTCCTTACTGACTCGTAAACCTGAGTGTATGTGCAGGTCCTGAAAAAAAGCATGTTAGTGCACACCTGTAATATCAGGGTTGGGGAGTCTGAAACAGTACGATCACTGTGAGTCTGAGCTGTGTAGCAAGACCCTGTGATTGATAGATTGATAGATAGATAGATAGATAGATAGACGGACAGATGGATGATAGATAAATGCTATGTACAACAAAAGAAACTACGAAGTGAAGAGACAATTTACACTATGGGAAAAAATTTTGCTGGTAACTCCTCAGACAAAGAACTAGTATCCAAAAAATAAAAAATAAAAGAAAAATAAAAGAACTAGTATCCAGAATACATGGTGATATGACTTATATGTATATGTCTGCCAGACCTTAGATGCTCATAGGTAGTGCTTATCAGAGCTGGCTAGGGTGTGTAATATTGGGATTGAGAGTTCCTGGTACTGGAATTGTCCACTCATGGGTATCACATATTTTGTCCCACTGAAAAAAATAACCAAGACTATAGCAAACTTCAAAAAGTTGATTCTTCCTAATTTAAAAACCCATTCCAAAATTGATTACTAGTTGAAATCAATAGACACTTCTCAGATGAAGTACATATAGTGAATAAATATTTGAAGATGTACAACATCACTGGCCATTCATGACATGCAAATTGAGACAACACTAAGATTTTATTTCACTCCATAAAGAATGATCATTTTCAAGAAATCAACCAATACAAATAGTGGGGTGGACATAAGGGAAAAAAAGAAACTTTTTTCACTTTTGCCAGGAGTGTAAACTCATACAACCACCATGGCAAACAATATGGAGACCTCTCAGAAACTGAAACTAGAGATTCCACTTGGCCTAAGTATTCTCCTTTTAGATATCTGCCCAAATGAGCTAAACACATACTACAGAGTTGTATATACATCCACGTTTGTTATAGTACAATTCATAATAGCTAAATGCCAGAAGTGGTCTATATGTTCATGAACAGATAAAAGGCTAAATAAATATTATACACCAAAGAGTTTTACTCTGGAATGCTAAAAAATTTGAGTCATTTGCAGTAAAATAGATACACCTTGGGACCATAATTTTAAGTGAAGTGAATCAACACACAAGCTTAAGTATCATGTATTTCAATATGAGAAACCCAATATATAAGTAATATTCAAAACAAAACACAGACAACAGGAAAAGGAAAAATAAAAAAGGTTATTATAAACTAGTATGGACAATATCTAAAAGTGTAACTTGATTTACTATAAATATCTTCTGTGGTTCACATATTTAGACTTGTTATTTGCTTGTTAATGAAGCTTATAAGGACTTATAAAGTATATAAATGAACCTGATAAATGAGTTACACACATACTACAGAGTTGTACATACATCCATGTTTGCAGTAGTACCATTCATAACAGCTAAACCCTGGAAGTGGTCTATATGTTCATGAACACATGAATGAGTAAAGAAATTTAGGAGGAGCTAAAAGGGGAAGAAATAATTGAGATGTGCTATATACATGTACCAGTTCTCTACATGAATGTAATGATGACATATTGCCAACATGTACTACCACAATAAAGTTTGTTTTTTTTAAAAAAAGTAAGTTACTAGGGATTCCTTGCAATAATATTTAGGACAGCTTAGACTTATGTGGATGAATGCTTTGCTAGGGTAGTTTACCATCAGCAGTTAAACTGTAAATGTCCTTTATGTTCTTTGAAAATCTATCACGAATTTCACTTCATAAAAAGTAAGTAATCAAATAAAAATTATGTAGCTTAAAAGCCCTGGATGAGCCAGGTGTGGTGGCGCACGCCTGTAATCCTAGCACTCGGGAGGCTGAGGCAGGAGGATTGGTGCGAGTTCGAGACCAGCCTGGGCTACAAAAGTGAGCTCAGGACCAGCCTCAACTGCATAGCGAGACCCTGTCTCAAAAAGACAAAAAAAAATCCAAGAAAAAAAAAAAAAGCCCTGGATGAGAGTGAGGTTCTTGGTATCTAGTCTATTGCAAGGATCTTTTTACCATATCTAACTTAAATTAGTTTCTCAAATATCCATTTGTAGCCTCCTTTCTTCCATTGTAAAACACCTATAGAACAAGCTTTCTAAGTTTACATGAGTCACTTATATAGGTTACTTCCTTTATTTTGGATTCATATCTGAAATACTTCTTGCCATAAGAAAAATCTAGCTTCTGTTATCACTCAGATGACAGAAAGACACAGTACCATTCTTTGGAATCATGCTCGTTCTCTAACACATAGCAAAACTTCATGGAGAACTGTCCAATGCTGGCTCTTTGGTAGAAACTTAAACAACAAAAACCCTCAACACTGAATATGCTAATAATTTGCTACTGCCTCCACAGTAAGATAGGAGGTAAGAAAAGTAATCTTCACACTTCTTTAAGACAAAAACACTTTTGAGCAACATTTAAAGCTATATTTAATGGAAAAGGCAATAGCTACAAATGTCCAGAAGAAAAGCAGTAAAACAATAAGCAATAATCGATGAAATCAGATTTCTTTATACTGTGAAAAACTGGTACCATAGCGGTAAGAAAGTCCCACCTCTCAACTGAGACATCTAACTAAGGGAAAAGATCAGTAGCTACTAGAAAGATCAAAAAATAAATGACTACTAGAATCACATTAAATGCATCTGAAAGGGAAAATCAAAGTAGTTCAAATAAAAATAACTCCTGTATCTTCAGTCACTAGAAGCTAATCAAAAATCCTCAGATCTAAAATTTAGTGACACAGAAAAATGGCCTTGACACTGGAGATGATGATAGAATACTAAATTCATATTGCTTTATATTAATTTATGACAGTTTAGTGTTTATGATTTTTCCCTTCTTATTGATGGTCCCAAGAGTGTCATGACAATATGCCTCTATTTCATGTGATGGATCATCTAGGAAAGCTGTTATGCTTTATACCTATATAAACCCCCAAAGCATCATGCAATCATAGGTGTGACTTTTGGAAGGTTACTAGATTATGAAGACTGATAACTGACTTACTGTTAGGAGATATGATCTGGTGGGAAGAGGGGGAGCTATCATTAGCTCCTCCCCTGAACTACTTTTCTGCTGTCTGATGCTATGCTATGAGCTATCTCTTCTTTGCCATGCCCCCTAACAAGTCACCCTGCCCTAGAGCCATCTGGTGATGGACTGAAAGCTCTATAAACTATGATTCAAAATAAGCCTCTCCTCATTTAATTCACAAGTATCAATATTGTGTCTAAGCTATGATACAGTAAGACAGTCATGTCACAGGCCTCTGCTACTATTCTTTTTTTTTTTTAATGGAAAATTGTAAAACAAAATTTCTGTTCTCTAAAGGCCTGATAGCAAGGTGGATCCTTAGTTAGATAACGGGAACTTAGATTTTGCATGGGAGGGTCCCTAATTTTTCTGGAACTGACTAACTGGCACATTGTGCCCAGATTGCATATACAAACAGTGTGGTTATGTAGATTATCTGCTTTGGGTAGGGTGATTCAAGAGTTTTGAAGCATGCTTGGCATGAGTTTGCTGTATTTTGTATGTTTTTTTTTCTGTTTTTAGTGAGAAATATTTTACAAACTTAAAAAGCTACCACTACACAAGCCAATCAAAACATGTACGTAGGTTGAACCCGACTTGAGCTGAGATCACTTTATGACCTCTGCTGTTTATGGAGGCGAGCTTCTGTGAATATCGCTATAGTAGAAAAAGGCAAGTCTTTATGTCAACAGGCTGGAATCTACATATACCTATAAAATTTTAGTGCAATAACAGCTCATTATTGGCAATTTAGATTTTAAGATACCTTTGAAAACCTATATTTGTTTTCTTTTCTTTTATTTTTTGTGGCCTGTTCCAGCCACCCTGAGGGCAGGGCTGGCATGACATGTGGTGTCAGTGATCAAACCACAGTACCCTGTGCCTGCCAAAGCTTGTCTAAGCAGGCACTTTAGACCACTGAGCTATTTCGCCAGCACTATTTCTTCATTTTCAAAAATCATTTTAAAACTTCTGGACAATATGTACACTTTAATCACTTTTTAAGACCTAGTTATATAACTACTCCTATTAGCTTTCTGTTACCACAGTGGCTTCAAGGACTCATCTACAGACTCAGCTTGTGCTGGTTAGACCTAATTATTTCATATTCCAATTGATTCTTTTTTTTGTCTTAGACATCTTTTCTCAGACTTCCCTCTGGCCACCCAATACCTTCTCAGACCACCTGCAATCATTTTAACTTTCTACTAATATGAGACACCATAATCATTTTCCTATTGCTACATAATTTCCATAAGATTTTGTTTAAAAAAGTGAATATTGTAACTAAACTGATCCTGACTTGGCTCCAAGTGTTCCCTCCACAGAGATAACCATGCACCAATGGTTGTGGAAATTCATCAGTCTCATCCATGAATATGGTATCCATACATACAAAAATATCAGGAGTTTTTTCAGTTCTTTAAATTGTGTCCAAAGAGCAATAAAATGTATGAATTCTTCTACAATCTACTTTGTTTCATCAAATTATATTTCTGAGATTTATACAAAAGGTTTTGATACACCCTGCCTTAGTTCAGGGTTAGCAAATTATCACTGTTAGTAATGGTGTACTTACTTTTGCAAATAAAGTTGGTGGAGAGTCTCAGACAGCCTTTACCATGAAATACATCCCGGATTCTTGTTTTAATTATGGACTTTCTACATCCAAGTGGCCTAGATTGGGCTTGAATTTGCAATGCTCCAAACTTAGCCACCCACATCAAATTCTAGAATTATGGGCATGCACCACAAAGCCCAATCTTCTCTTTTTTTTTTTAAACTTTGCTCTTTGAGACAGGGTCTCTCCATGTAGCCTGTGCTGACCTGGAACTTGAAATGATCCTTCTGCTTCAACCTCTCTACTGTGGGGATTAAAGACATGCACAACCATGCCTGGCTAACCCAGTATTCTGTAAATAAAGTTTTCTTAGCACATAGCCATACTCCATAGTTTACATAATTTCCACAGTTGTTTTCCCACCACAATGACAGAACTGAGTACCTGAAATACACAGCATAAGGTAATAAAGTCTAAACTATTTAATTAATGGCCTTTCACAAAAAAGTTTGCCAACTCCTGCAATAATTCATTTGCTTTAATTACTATAATATTATAAAATATAAGCCAATATATGTTTCAATGTCAACATTTAAAAGTTACATTACACACTATTACCTGGACCTCTTGCTTGTTTGAAACATCAGAGTTTGTGGGAGCACTGGGCCCATATCCTAACCAGGTTATAGCCTGTGGGGCCTGGGAAGCAGCTGTCATCTTTGAGCATCCAGGTTAAGTAATCTATTCACTTGTTCGTACTATACAAACATTTGTATCCCAAAACTGTCTTTTTCTTATCTCAAAGTTATAAAGATTAATTTATTCAGGACATCAGAAGATTCCAAAATCTGAACCAATATGAGAGATTAGAAAGAAAAGAACGATTAAACAGTGGCCAAAACTGAGAACCTGGCTGTGTAGTTTATCTTTTATAAGCTTAGCCAAAGAGTTCAAGTATTAAACTTCTACTCTCAGTCTATATAACATACTCTGAGCCACAGAAAACAGGCTGAGAAATCTGGACCTTATCCTAAACTTAAAAATACCCAAGTTTCATATGACAAAGCAGATTACAGTACTTACAACAAGATAATTAGTCAGCAGAGAGTACTAGTAAAGTTTACTCAAATTGTACATGAAGGAGCCTTCAAATAAATGCTCTGGGAAGTAATCTAATTGAAGTACTATAAATCATGCTCTTAAAAGACTTTACCTACTTACAATAAAATGAATATAGTGATCATTCATAATCCATGCAAATAGGTACTGGTATGTATAATACATAAAGCACATGTGTGTGCACACAGACAGTCATACATAAGATCTGTCTGCATATGAAACAAAAACTATGTAATAAATATGTATTTAGAAACCAAAAATCTGATGGTCACTAAAATTGTCCCAAATCCTCCAAAGCATCTCCTATTCGTACAATTACATTTAAGATGACTGAGAGACCAGGACATAGCTCAGAAACAGAGCACTTACCTAGCATGTATGAGGTCCTGGGTTCCATCCCCAGTACCATAAAACAATAAGAAAAAGGAGAAAGGGGGAAGGAAAAGAAGGGAAAGGAGGAGCAGAGGGAAAAGGGGAAGGAGGAGCAACAGAAGGGAAAGAGAAAGGAGGAGGAAAAGAAGGACAAGGAGGAGGAGACCAAAAGGCACGAATAGCATACTTAAACTATCAAAAGAAATTCATTCCCTAAGCCCAGACCTGTGCTCTCGTGATAAATAAGCTACAATTGTTTCAAAGGTGTTCTTGGAGAGATATTTCTTGGTGAGTGGCTGTCCTTACCAGGTCAGATCTACACTAATTTCCAGTAAAAATTGAAAAGGTTGCTCAAAGTAATGCCTGGTTTGGCAGAAACTAATAAATTTCAAAGCAGAATTATTAACCCAAGGATAGTCTCAGTTACAAAAATCAGAAAACTACAGAAATAGAATGTTATTGGGCATTATATAAGCAGTTCCTGGACTGAAGATATAGCTCATTAGTAGAGTACTTGCCTGGAATGTGTGATGCCCTGGCTTCATCTCCAATATCAAAAGAACAAAAAGTAATTCCCAGTACGTTTGCCCTAACTACACTTGATTTGAATAAGATATTTCTTTGTTTTTATGTCCCTCTTGAATATTTATTTGTACTGACTTTTCCTGGGTATGCTAATATATGAGTAAGCTTTCAAAGAAGAAAACTAGGATGACTTGAGTTTGTAAAAATAGAGAAGAATTAGAAAAAAGAAAACTGGAACAGATGAGAGTCTTAATCCCTCCTTGCTACATGACCTTGAAAAAATTACTTGAGTTCCATGAAATGACATTAAAAATAGTACTTTCTTTATAAAAGTTATCAGAATTAAACATTGTTGCATTTTAAGCCACCAAGTTTATGGGAATTTGATATAGCAGCTCTAAGAAGTAAAAATATCTACTAAGTTTCCAATGTTCAAAATAAGTGTATCTAATGTTAAATCCTTTATTTTATTTGCATCTCAATGCATCCCTATCCATTAGGTATTAATGTCATTAGTTTACGGATCAGGAAACTGAGCTCAAAAACATAGAGCAAATAATAATAACAACAACAAAAAAAAGATTTACTCTAAGGTTCTACTTCCCAGCTAGCTTCCTAATCATGGCCACTGTCACCCACTGGGGACAACAATCCAGGGATTGTCAGACACACAGTAATTAGGAAAGAGCATGGAAAACTCTGTCATGCTAAAAGGTATAAAGTTTCTAAAAAGAGAATCCATAGGAAAATGTTGGGATTTGTAAGAGGATTATTACTTGGGGGGGGGGGGGTACAAATAAATGGAAATGTAGGGGAAAAATGGAAACATAAAAGTTATGAGAATTAAATGAATTAATATATGCAATTTAGACACACTAAATACTACATAAGAGTTTGCCACAATTGATGATACTGTGTTTTTCTTTTCCAGCCTACCAGTGCTGTTAAATATCTTCCATGCTCCTAGCAGAAACTTAACCTTCTAAACCCACTAAACCAAAAGCTAGTAGGCCAGGTTGAAGCCCTAGTCTGAAAAGGGCTTCGCAGCAGCTGAGAGTTCAAATGGTAACAAACAAGATGTAAAGAGAAAAACAATAATGAAATGGAATGTATCATAAATTAAGTCTTAAATCCCTAATGAAACTAAAGGGGCAAATATATTATGATCTGTGTTACATAAAATGGACATTTTTTTTGTCTTTTTGAGACAGGGTCTAGCTATGCAGTTGAGGCTAGCCTTGAGCTCACTTTTGTAGCTCAGGCTGGTCTCGAACTCGCACCAATCCTGCCTCAGCCTCCTGAATGCTGGGATTACAGGCGTGCGCCACCATGCCCGGCTGTTTAAAATGGACATTTTAAAACAGTTGTAAATAGCACATTGTTCTTACAAAGTAATCACTGCAACTGTCTAGAATTCACATTTCAACATTAGAAATCACAAATTGTTACTCAATATAGTGATAGATGTCCAGATAAGCAGGGCTGGCATCCAATGCACACAGAAGACACTATGCTTAGGGCATTACATACTTTTTAAGACCCACTCAATGTTTTAATGACTTTCACAGTCAGAAAACAATACAAATATAGTATACCCCATGTAATATTCAGCTCTAAGCTAATGCAATCACAAAATAGAATTGCTAATCCTTTTTGGAAGATATTTTAATATTCTATAGAATGTTTGATGATGCCAGAAAGCAAGAGTGTTTAAGATCCATGAAAGAGCTGCAGATTCTTGGTCAGAATTCTCCAACTGAGGAATGCAATTATGAACACTAACAAAGTCACAGTTGAAATTCACATGCTTATGACTGCCAGACTCCACTAAGTGACTCCTTGCTACAGTAGTTTCAGCCTTGTAATTCCAAACAATTTAAATAACTGATTCAGCCAAATGAAAAATCCCCACACATATTGACTTTTGTAAATCCTTTGCAAACAGTGAAAGCAACCATTATATCTTTGAGTGGCAGGCACTAATGAATGTGGTACAAACCAATTCATAAGACATTTACCAAAGGGTTAGTCAATTGAATTAAGTCAACACCCAAGTATTAAACACCCAGACTCAGAATTTTCTACCAGTATGATTTCCCCCAAAATAATTGTTATTTTTATATAGCTTATTAAAATTGTAATGGAAAAGTAAAAAATGTAGGTAAGAACACATTAGCAAAAATATGTGAAGAATCAACAAGCAAATAAGATGTTAGACACTGTTAATGGCAATAAAACTCAAAACTACAATGTGATGCTACATTACAGTCACAAGGATAACTATAAAATAAAAAACTAGAAAGTTACCTCAGCACAGTGACACATGCTTTTAATTCCAGCTATTAAAAACACTAAGGCAGGAAAATCATAACTTTGAGCCTATCCTGGCAAACTCAACAGCACCCTGCCTCAAAATAAAAATTAAAAAAAAAAAAAGACCTGGAATCACAGCACAGCAGTACAGCACTATTCAATTCAGTCCTCAATACTATACAGTAATAAAGGCAATGTTCCAAATATTGGAGAACATGTAAGAAAATGGGTGGAACAACCCTGTATGTTGCTGGTGAAAATATAAAATGTTTCAACAGCTATGAAAAAGTTACATAGTTCCTCGATAAGCTGAGGATGATCATATAATCTTATAATTTAACTCTTAGATATATATACCCCAAGAATGAATAACAGAGGCAAAAAAGTACATACATAGGCATGTTCATAGCAAACTAATACTCACAAGAGGTAAAAAGGTGGAAATAGCCCAAATATCCATCAGTGGATAATATATAAGCAAAATATGGAATATCCATACAACATAATAAGATTACCCATAAAATAGTATGAAACACTAGTCATGCTATGATATTGATGAAATTCATAAGTAGTATCCTAAGTAAGGAAAATTCAACATAAATATTAACCTATTGCAGAATTTAATTCACACAAGATCATCTGGACATAGAATATTGAGAATAGGCAAATCCACAGAGACAGAAATAAGACTGATGGCTATCGGGGAAGGTATAAAGGGAGATAGGGAATGAATGCAGTTTCCTTTTAGAGTAATGAAAAAAATTGCAAGTAAATGCATGTGGCATTGGCCCAGCACTGTAAGGATGTTAAATGTCACTCAACTTTAAAATAGTTAATATGTAAATTGTACCTCATCTCTCTACTGTGTTCCACATTCCAGCACCTGTGGTTTTCTTAGGACCTTACCCTATTCACTAAAACTGTGATGAACTGACAACTGATGATCATCTTGTAACCTCCAAATGAACTGGATCAGTGTGAGTGCTGGACACGTGAGGGTCTTCCTGAGGACCATTGCCAAGAATATAAAAAGAACTGGAGAGTAAGAGGAGATGCTGTTGGGAGCTGTTCATTTTCTTGAATGAACTTGTCACACTGGCTTTCTTGATAAGAATTTCGCTGCTCTCATCACCAAAGGTGCTTGGGTCGTTTTTGTCACTGTGATTGGCTGTAATTCACATCAAGGAGCATCATTCACATGTTTAGCATCATTTCCCAGCTCCAGAAGGGAAGATGGTGCACTACAGTCTCTTAGAGAAGCTTCTCATACTGGCTTTCCCAACATGGACTCGGCTGTTCTCATCGATGGAGGAGCCCAGGACCTCGTTGTCACTGAGGACAGCTGTAGTACATTTTGGGGAGATCTAGTCTCTTCTTCAAGTGTCACATCTTGGCTCCGGCAGTTCAGATCCTTCAGCCTGGTATCACAGATCCTTCATTCCACTCAACTTTGGGCCTTCTCAGCAAAAATCCATCAAACAGGCCTGCAGGAGGCATTGTCATGGGACCTTGGCCTCCACTTAGACTTGTGAGGGGCATTATTATAGACTCTATGTCTCTACCTCCTCCCATGGAGGACATGACCAATGAGCTCTTCAGCTACATTATTTGAGATAGCTGCATGTGAGCAGATTTCCTATACTCTTTGCATATGACTCTTTGGATGACTGTTAAAAAATAATCCTACAAATTATGCATCCTATATTGTTCTCCTTGGGAGCCCTAACTACAACAGACCCATCCCTCTAATAGATTTGTCCACTTCAATTCTACCAGTTCCTTTCCACACAGTATAGAAACCTATTCACATTGCCCTCTGCTTAAACCTGGAGAAATATTCACATGTATTTAGCCCCTATCCCCTCTAAGAGACCTGGAGAATGATGAAAAAATGACAGAAATGCATGAACACAAAACGTCAAAGAGAAGTGAAGAATATATAACTGTGGACAATAACCACCAACAAAATATTAGAAATTAGAAAGTAAACGGACGAATGACTAACGCAGTAGAAAAAGTTGAAATCAAATTACCTATAAGATGAGCACCAATAATAAATGAGCTGATTTACAAAACCAAATCTCAAACATGCACACCAATTTGGATTACTTTTGTAGGTTGCATAGTTCATATAGCTACAAATATACAAGCCGAATGAAATTCTTTATAAAGAATAGGTAGAACACCAGGATCCTTCTCAAACATTTCAAACAATATGACTCAGTGTGCACAGATTTTTCCAGAAAACTTAGTTACTCTTGTCTTATTGCGGGGACAAATACCTGACACTTGAAATGAAGGAAGAAAAGGTTTTTTTAGCTCACAGTTACTGGAAGTTTCAGTCCATATGACTCCAAGGTAAAGCAGCACATGGCAGAGAGCAACCTTTCAAGGCAGCAGTAAAGAGCAAGAGAGGCAAAGAAGTGGCAGCAACAAAGGCAACAGTGAGGAAGTCTGTCTCTCAGTCTCTCTTATGTTATATTCAGGCTATTCACTTCATGCTGGGTGTAGCACTCACATCCAGAATACCAGCGGTACTCACACCCATAATGCAAGCCTTGGATCAACCATAATCCCAGTGGATCTTGAGTTAATCATGAACTCTAGAAGTCTACCCCATGACTGCACAAGGCTTTTGGGGGACACCTAGAGACAAACCATAACTACTGAGTAAGTTGATAAAGTATAGTACTTTATCATGATGTATTATGGAATTTCTGAAAAGAACACCCTGAGGGCACATCATTCGTGATTTGTCAATACAATATACCTGAATCAGCCCACATTTGTATCAGACAGAGTGGGATTATGTTGATAGAAGCATCTGTCTCCTGCTGTGTCTTTTAGTGCAGGCAAGGAACCATGTATATATTTAAATTCATGATTATTTTATTACAACCCTTGTAGGAACTGTCACATTGCACAACTTGCAGAATTGTCATTTATACCACATTTGTAAGTGATATCTCCTAGATTTGATAGTGTAACTGGGCAGAAAAGAGCTTATGCAGAAAATCTGAGACTACTATCCTTAGAAAAGTCTGCTTATAAGGTGGACTTCTTGTAATCTGGGATGTGGCTCTCCAAGTGTTTCTAGTCTACAGTTAATTACTAAGGGTGTCTCTCAGTCCTTATATTATTCAAAGAAGGTGATTCATAGCTTAACAACTTCCTTTCCCTGAATATCTATAATTTTCATAAGTACCAAACAAAGGGCACATGTGTGAACAACTCCCAAAAAATCTGAGCACTGAGTATCTAATGACTTCCCTCCACAAGAACAATGCATATGTTATTATTTTTCTTTTGCTGCTGCCAAAGAAAGTGCCCTGGTGAGGAAGCAAAAGTATAAGGAAGCCTGCACAAAGATCCCTCCAGAAACTACTTGAGTCTTATTTTTTTCCATTTATGTATTTGGTACAGGGTCTCACTATGCAATCAGATTTGTATTGATCCTCCTGTTTTCATGCTCCCCAGCGCTGGGATTACAGGCACAGGTCACCACAGCTGGACTTAGTTGCTTGCTCAATGCATCCCAGGGGTAGGGCCAGCATGGCATGCAGAATCAAGGATCAAAACCCAGTCCTTGCACTTGCTAAATCAGGCACTTAGTCCACTGAGCTATCATGCCAGCCTTCTACTTATGTCTTATTCCTTTATGGTTTGGCTATGTGTTCCTACTGTAGCACTATAATAATTCCAAGCTGGGAATGCAAGTATATGGTGAATGTCATGAGACCTTGTCGTGAATCTATCAATATGAGAGTGATCCTGCAGACAAATCATACAGTGGCCATGCACTGTACCTTTCAATTATTTTGTTCATACTATCATTGAAAAATAGTCATCTCTTAAAATTGTATGTGTACATATCAAAGATTTTGATTTTCATTTCATAATATTGAAAGATAAGGAAGCAAACATTTCATACCAAAGGATCACATGTGCAAAAGTGCTGACAAACTCTGTTGTAACACAGGTCACAGCACTAACAGCAATTAACATAATAATGACAGTAACAAACACAGCTAATATTTATTATTCTATGCTAGGCATTAGAGTAGGTACTTTCCATGTATCATCTCATACCTTCCTCACTACAAATCCATAAGGTGTGCAGTGCTATTTTGGACCTTCAGGCAGAGGCTCAAACCAGTTAGGTAACTAAATTAGCAAAAGGCAGGGATAATCATTCAACGGAATGATCTCTAAATCCTCATACATATGTACATACACAGTGTTCATACTTTCAAAAATGGCAGCAACTAAATAAATATATCAAATAAAGGACAGTGCAACATTTGCTTAATCAATAAACAAATTATTGGCAAATTATCAGTTAAAATCTATCAATTCTTTCCTTTAGAATAATTCTCATATTTGTGATTTGACACAGAATGAAAACAGGTTATGAACATGAAGTATAGCCTTTAAGATTTTACTTTATAATTGGTTTACTATCATTCTCCTTTTGAATTAACAGTTCTTTCTTATTAAGTGTAATATAAACTATCACAATTTTTCTGATCGCTGGGCAAGAAGTTATAGCAATTTATGTATGGTCAGGTTAACATTGCCATACTTTTATGTTAGCTATGAAAAGCCAGAGTTTATAGATGCTTAAAATTCTATAGCTGTCTCTGTAGTTTTACAGATTTTCAAGGAAATCCAAAACGGAATGAAAACGTGGCAGCAACAATAGTATACAAACACATGCACACACAGAGTACAGAACATTTTATCTGTAAAAAAGACAAATTCCTTATTGATAAAGTCAACCAGTGGGGAAATGAGAACAAAACCATGGTTAGAAGGTATGAAAGTACAGTTCCTACTAAAACAAGAAAATCAAGTAAAAAAAAAAAAGTTTCATGTAAATTAAAACAAAATTCTACCCTTAAGCAGGAAAAGCTAGCATAATGAACTAAGAAAAAATAGAAGGAATGCAAAAACTGTTGGAAGAGAGTGGGTGATGAGAGGATTTTGGTACACAGTCTACTTGGAATATTATTAAAAATGTGCCCAGAATAGAAAAATAGCAAGAGATGGAAATACAAGCATAATTCTCAGGGTTAGAAATAATGAAGAAAAGAGAGGTAGCAGATTGGAAGAGAAATAGAAATGATTACTAATGGCTCTGGAGTTCCTCTTTTAAGTAATGACAATGTTCTAAAACTAATAGCAGTGACAATTGTATAACTTCATCATATAACACCGAACTATTTGACTGTACTCTTTAAATGAGGGAATTCTTGTTTACAACATTCCTTATATGTTCCAGATAGAAGTCATTTGTCTGTGGGACAGTCAGCTAATTTTTTCCCAAACTATGGGTTTTCTTTTACTGTTGGTGATTTCTTTTGAGGTGTACAAAATTTTCAATAAGATGACATTCCAGGAATTAACAATCTGAAGTATTTCCCATGGAATATGAGCTCTGTTTGTGAAGTCTCTGATGATACCAATCTCTTCCAGATTTATACCTACTTTCTTTTCCAATAGATACAGTACATCTGTTTTAATGTTTCTTTTTTTTCTGTGTGTGTGGAATATAAGGACACAGTAATTTTATTTTTTTGTTTCAATTTTTTTATTGTTTAAATATAACAATGGTTATATTACATATTTTCATCATCAGATCAGTTTAGATTAATACATATAGGTATATAAGATTGATCAAACAATTAAACATTAACCTTTCTAAATCCACATTACTTTTTTTTTCTTTTCCCCTTTCTTTTCTTTGAAAGTTGACATATAGGATATTGTCCTCACAATCATTCTACAGAGTACAGTGTGTGGGCATGACCCACCTCCCTATTGATGTGGCTTAGAAAAAAAAAAAGGAAAGAATATATTTCTCTTTGGACTAAGAGGAAGCAGATACATACACAGTCAAAGGTTTTGCAATTCCAGTGGGCCACCAGTGAAGCTTGAGATGTTGGAGGCTATTGAATCTAAGCCTCCTAAAGCTCATCTCACCAATCTAGCTTTGCATTCCATGCATTGTAATTAAGGATTTTTTTTTTCTTGCTGGGTGGTCAAGGGCAAGTCGAAGCAATACCTGTATAACTAAACATTCATTTTTTTTTTTGTATCTTCCATGGTCAAATCCCCTCAGGATTAAGTTTGAGACCACAGACAGAAATTTGTAGAACCATTTTTAGTGTCAGCCTTCGGGACGAGTCACGGCCAATGCTTGGCCATTTTGCTTTCTGTGAAAGCCTGAGAGAATGTTTTTCTCTGGGTGACTCTTCTTAGACGCACTGCAGTTCATTCATTCCATTCCTCTGAGGTCCCATAATCTACTTGACCAGGAAATTTGGGACACCTCTGAGTTATAGGATATTACAGCACAGGTTCTCTTATATCCTGGGTCTTTACTGACCTTGAAGAAATAGGTCCAAAATATTGGCTATCCTTATAGCCCTTCTTTTTCTTCAATTGTCAGTCTGTTAACTTACATTCTCAACCCTCCAGCAGAAAAGTTTGTGATACTATTACTCTATAACATAGGTACTGGGCTTATCATCACTGGCTTTCTGAGTATCAAATATCTTTGACTTAGCTTGGAAATGATATTTTCTGACCATCATTGATATTCTAATAACTTTCCATACAATGTGATATAAGCAGTTACACAATTTTGACACAGATATTTGGAAATTCAAGGAAA
>PVJA010025274.1:0-30847 GCA_004027025.1 Myocastor coypus
AAAAAAAAAATGCTGAAAATAATCTAAATATCTATCAGTAAAGAAATATCTAGTAAATTATGGTATAGGTTTTACATTGTAGATGACTGAGCTTTTGGTCACAAAGGCCCCAAGGAATGGTGAAAAAGTCCTAGGTTTTGGCAGCTGCGGCTTCCTATTCAAAATTTAGTTTTACAGTTCACTGACTATATCAGATTTGTATACCGGTATTTCATGGATATTAATCGTCAATTCCTAACTAGCACACTAGCCATAAGGAATAAAATCACATCAGTAAAGAATCCACTACGCAATGTATTGTTACTCAATGCCAATACTTTTAATGTATGGAGATATATACTTATTCTAATAGAATTTCACAGAGTGAGAAATCTGAGTATTCCTGTTTTATTTTGTGACTTTGCTTTTGGCTGTAATAAAAACTCATGGTAGGCAATGCCAATATAAAATATGCAAATTGGAAGCTCTAATTATGAGTTTCCTAGAAAAATAATTTAGTAATAGAAGTGAATTCTTAATAGAAATGGTGGAATAAATCTAATAGTTCTGAGTCCGGAAAAATGCTGTATTTGGAGCACACAGGCCAAAGCACGTGTTGAAGACATATTTCCAATGACACCACTTCAAGGGGTCGAGTATAATGAGGGACAACTAGGCCATGAGTAAATTAAAAGTCTCAACTCAAGAGTGTGTTTCTAGCCAGCCATGGTGGTGCACACCTCTAATCCCAGCACTGAGGAAACTAAGGCAGGAGAATGACTGTGAGTTACAGGCCAGCTTGGGCTACAAATTGTGTAGTGAGATCCTGTCTAAAAAAAAAAAAAAAAGACCGTGTTCCTTATAAAGTACAACTCAGACTCTCTCTTCTCTCTTTTTCTCTCTTCTCTCTCTCTGTCAATATCTCTCTCTCTCTCAATATGTCTATCTCTTTCTTTCTCTCTGTATTCCCACATTACTCTATCCTCTCTCTACCTCTCACCTTCTGCTTTGGGATGTTGTATCAGAGATCTTTCTGCAAATGCTTGAGTCTTGGTCTTGGACTTCTCAACCTTCAGAACTACAACAAATGTACTTCTGTTCAGTACAGTTCATCTAGTTCCTGATATTTTCTTACAGCAATACATATGGACTGAGACACAAAGAAATAAAGTAACAACTTTGCAGTGATAGACATTGTTATGGTTTATGTCTATAACATTGTCCCTTGCTCAACCAGCTGCACTGTGGAGCCTTTGCTTTGGTTCTTGAAGTCAATCTACTATACTCACAACTTGTGCAGGAAGTGAGAAGGCATATCTCAATTCCAGGATCAAACAGCCCTCTTTTGACTTTGAAGCTGAAAACAGACTGATAAATACACTTTCTCATTTCAGGAAAGTGGTAGTAAACTGTTGGAAATCCATCGACCATATCAGTATCCTTAACTCAGAAAGCTTTCATAAGGAGAAAATTGTGTTTTGTTACTCAGCAGTTTTTATAACTGGAAATCTTTCTCATTTTTCTCTTCATGTTTCCCTGTACCACCTAGCATGTTTTTTCTCTGCTATTTTATAGACTCGTATATGGTACATATCAAAATGCTGCTCTCTGATTTATAAATTAGCAGGCAATGCTTCAAAGTGTGGGAGTTATCTTTTGATAAAGCGAGCTCTAGATCACTTTCCAGGTCCTGAGGTTCTTATATGCAATCGAGCCACATTTCCTTTCTCCGCTTTGCTTGCCTCACTAGAAGCTTGGGCAGTATTTTAAATTCTTTTTTTTTTTTTTTTATTTTACTTATTTTTTCTTGTTTCAGAACCTTTATTTGTTTATTCACTCATTTTTATGGCCGGCTCAGCCCATCCCAAGGGCAGGGCTGGTGCAGCATGTGGTGCCGGGGATCAAACTGCGGTCCCTGAAGCCGCCCGAGCTTTCCCAAGCTCAGACCACTGAGCCATCCCGCCAGGCCCACTGGGCAGTATTTTGCTAGCTCTGGCAGTATTAAAGTGTGGATTCTTGTAGGCTATTTACAAGATGCCAAGGGTTGTCAAAGCTGGAACATGTGTTCCTTATCCCATGGCCCTTCTCTGACAGCAGAAATATTCTGCAGATTATCAGATCCATTCGCTGTTATTTAGCCTCGCTCTTCTTTTTCCCTTACCCACTGAAGGATTTTGGTGAACTGAATTTTAATGTTTCTTCTTGCTAACACTGACAAAAAAATATCTTTTAAACATGTAGAGAGAGGAAAGGAGAGCTTTACATTTCAATGTGAAGAGAGCTCATTTCATTTGCTTAAACACTTCACAATTATTTTCCTGCCAAAGAAATTCGGCTTTTTATTCTTAAAAAAGAGCACTCCATGGATGCTCTAAACACTGAGCAGAGCTAATGCAAACATGGTTATGGCTGTTCTGAATTTGTCAATACTTTCTTTGCTTAAGATATCATAATGGTGCTCTGGGCTGTTTCAGGATTCTCTGCCTCATAAAATGTTAACATTCTTTCCAAATAACCCAGTTATTAAGCTAGCTATCTGTCTTAAAGAATATATATCTCAGAGTCACTAAAAGTGAGTAAAGATTAAGGACAGATGGTATCTTTCTCATAGTCTTTTAATTTTTTAAATTTTGTTTGCACATGTTTACAGTTCGTGCAGTTTGCAATGGTCTTGGGAAATGGTTACCTCTTCATATTGCAGCTTATCTCTTTTTCTTTGAATTCCCTTCTGCTTTCCTCCCTCCTCCTCCAGCTCCCTTGTCTCATTTTCTATTCCTATTGATAACAACTTAGCTCATGTTTAAGCCTATATTCATTATGTTAATTAGGGTTATTAGGTTCCTGTCCATGGCATAGCTTCACTCTTTTTATTTTCAAATCACAGTGCTTCTGATGTAGTTCAGTTTTTGCCTTGCACTCTGAGAAAGAACAAAAGATATGTCCTGCCATTTGGATTTTTTTTTTTTGACCACTTTATTCTGGCTTCTTCAAAGCCCTCCAAACATATCACCTTGTGTCTTTTCTGCAAATCATCCAGGACTGTACTTTCCAGCCTGAGCTATCTATAGGTGTGACCACTCCAGTGATGAAGACAGTGCTTCTACCTAGCGTCCCAGGTCTCATGCGTCCGTGTCTCTGCATGCTGACCCCTCTGTCCATCTTCTCCTGGGACATCTCCTCTCATCTCTGACTTCACACTCCATGTGCAACCGTGACACATGTTTGTCATTAACTTCAAAGGTCATTAACTTGTTCCTTTCGTTCTTACAGAGTAGAAGGGCAAATATTTCTGATTTCTCTCTCATTTTAAGCCAATAAACACTAACCACAAATCTGAATATTCTGTTCAGCGTTTTGAAGCCATGGAGTCTCATCTTCATGGCCTTTTTATAGCATGATAAAATCTGCCTGCTATACCACTGGTTCTCTGCCTTGCACAGCCAGGGTACTTGACCTAAGGATGTAAGATGACACTGATGTCTTTTGTGTCCCTTCCAGAACAGACTGCTGCACTGGCCAGGATCTGGTTTTCTTGCTCTGGTGTCTCTCTGAACAGTGCAACCGACAGCAAAGAAACCAAGGTATAGCTCAGAATACAGGAAGACACTGTAGTTTGCCCTGAGTTGCCCAGTGCTATCCATACAACTGCTCCACACCTGAAGGATTTCTTAATAGAGAAAAACTGGAGCATTGCATCAAGTCCATTCTGTGGACCCTCTGTAGTCTGACTATGTTGTACCTCCTCCTCCTGCTCCGACCATAAGCTATAAGAGAGACAGATGCTGCTCTTCTGAATTACAATAAGATTTACAAATCCATAAAAAGGAAATTGACGGCTAGGTCTACAAGGCATAAGCACGTGATTCATAAAACTGTAACATTCAAACGTGAAATGTCTTCATTTTTAAATATATTTGTGAACTTTCACTGTAGGTTTCCAAAGATTACACAGTAGCTTCTAGAAAAAGATCCGCTACTGTTTTTCAGTATATAGAGCATTGGCTACAGGACTCCCCCAGGGGAAAGCAAAATCCACAGATTAGCTAATTTCTTCCATCGCACAGCATAGGATTTCATACCACCTCAGCACACTCCTCCCATGTTGTCTAAGTCATGTGCAGATTACATATGGTCTGTACTGTGGTGAGTTGTTATATAAATCATAGATTATTGTGTGATTTAAGAAATGGTGTCCAGCAAAACAGTACACACACCTTCAGATCAGATGCAGTTTGTTCTCAAATAGTTTCTGGCCTTGCTTAGTTGGCCTGTCAGATGCCAAACTTGCAGATGATGTGGGCTGACTGGCTACAGTAGTGGGAAGAAGAGTGCTGGGACAGACTTGTCACTCCTGCCATGGCGCATTCATTGGCTCCACAGCAGTTGAATACCATGTGACTGATTGAAGCCTTTTTATTTTCTTTTGTTTTCTAAGCTGTACAAGAAATTTCCAATTAACCAGAACACAATTCAGCTTCCCATGCATAGCCTTTAGTGGTCTATAGGGTATGAGTTTGATAAATATTTTCTCAAGGTAAATTAACTTAATATAGAGGATCAGCTATACTCCATAAAATAGTGTACATGGAAAGAGACAAAGAGACAAAAGCAAAAATATTTGTACCCCATGGATTAATATTTTTACCACAAATAAGAATCAAGTAAGAGTCTGGTTTTCTCAAGAGTGAAGCAAAATGTGTGACACAGTAATTTACATAGTTCTCACCAATGGAATGAAAAAAAGCACACTACAATCCTTAGGGAAACAAAGATTTTCCTGGCAAGAAAGTCTCAAAGAAATTTCTCACTTCAAACCTGCTATAAATAAAGAGGAGCATTTTTCTCCTCCTCCACTGGAAATCATCCCATCCTAAAGTCTGGGCTTTTTAATGAAATGTTATCCTCTTAGCTGAGGAAAATCAAAACCAAGTAAGAGTTACAAAGTTAAATGTAGAGATCTTTTTCTTAAGTAATTATCATAGCTATCAAATGTAATTTTCATGGTTATTGTACTTAATATCAGTTTAAAATAAAGATAAAAAGATGCAACAAAGAAAATAGATATTTTTAAAATGATTTAACCAAGCAAAATAGGGGGCCTGCCTGGCATCTAACTCCCCAGGTTGGATGAAATTCATGCTCAACAATTGAGTGAATTGGACTGACCAATCCAAGACTGAAAATGGCCTACAAGGAGTCACTGCCAACTAGTCAGAAGTCATCCTACATTAAAACAACTTTGGATAAATCTGAAACAACAAAAATGTGAGCAAGGGCAGCTAGAAGTGGGAATGGTGGCCATGGAGTTGGGAGGGAGCATTTTGAATCTCTATGAGCAATTCTCAGGTCTGCATTGATGACGGCAAATTAAGGACTCTATAACACTTGAGATTACTCTCTTCGGCAGAGCCATGCAACTAGAAATTTTGTTTTCATTTTGAAGGCAAAACATCAAGTGGTGTCCATCCCAGCTTGCTCTTACGATGGCCTGATTATCTAGTTGACATCCTAGGATGCTGCTCAGGGACTTGGAGGAGATGGAGGGTTGTGAGACACTCAAGGAGTGACCCCGGCTGCAGACAGGAGGGGATGGCAGCAGTCGTTGGCGTTCTGAGTACCGGGTTCACTAGGTCACAGTGTAGCATTTGCTCATTGCATAGATAATCGCTCCTGAGAACTTGCCAGGCTGGAGCAAAAGAATGCTAGCTTAGGATTGAAGACCGAGGGGTAGCGCTAGATCAAAGGGCCAACACCAGGAGTCAGAGTTCACTAGCTGGCCAAGGCCACTCTAGAAGCTGAAGAAACTGCGCAGGAGGCTGGGGGAGCACAGCCAGGGCCAAGGCAAGAACTGGAGCTCTGGTGAGAAAAATCAGCTGCAGTTCTCCCCTCCTCTTCTCGTTTACCACATTCCGATCACCGTCCTCCCTCTAGTCTGCCACCGCAGGACCCTGCCACCTCAGTTCAATCAGACATTTCCACGCAAATGGACAATTAATTAACCACAGCAAACACTATTGTATTCTTGGTCTGCATGTTTTGCTTACTATTTTTGTTTTGGCTTGCATGAGAAACACCAATCTTGGTTTTTCTATGTGTCTTTTAGGAGATTTAGATGCTTGCCTTCAAAATTAATTATTGGGAAATTTTTCTACCTGTTGGATCTTCTGAAACAATTTGTAGAGCTACTCTTTAGAATTTGAATATGCAGTAGAGTTCCCAGGGAAGCTATGTCAGTCTGGGGCTTTTTGTGTGTTGCATCCTAAACAGAATTTTTTTTACCTTTCCATAGGTAGAAACTTACCTTCTCAAGGTAATTGAGTTAATATCATTCAATAATTTTTTCCATGGAAAGTTATCGCTTCACTGAGATTTTAAAATTTATATAGAAATCTGCAAGATGTCTCCTATGGTTTGTGAATTGCTTTTCTTTTCATTTCTGGTGTTTATTTCCTCATTATTTTTTGTTTTGTATGCCTTTATTAATATTGTCTTCTGGTGGTTTAATTTTAATTTTTGTTTATATATATATATATATATATATGATAAATAGTCAATATATTTTCATACAGATTTGGTACATATTATTCTTGATAAATTTATTGCAAGTTTCCTAATCTTCTGAAAAATTATAATTTGAATTTATCAATTAAATCTATTTTTACTAATTTCATTTTTCTACATTTATTGCTTATGTATTTTACTTATCTGATCTAGACTTCTAATTTTTAATTTATTATTTCCTTTTTACTGCTGAACAAATTCAATAGTAAGAGTTTTCTTTTGATATTTCTTTGAATATTATATATATATGCATTTTGTATTTTCAAAATGTGTGATTATTTTATATTTGTATTATTAACTTCATATTTCCATTTTCATTTAAGTGTTTTACAATTATAAATTCCAAATATTTACTATTTGTTTAAAACCTTTTATAATTCAAAGACAAGCATAGTACTTCCTAAGACATTTATATACAAAAGAACTTTAAAAACTCACATAAACCAAAGGAAAGAGGAGAAATAGAACATTCTAGAACAACATACAAAATAAGGCACTTGTTGCTGGAGAGATGGTTCAGCTTCTGGCTGGGAAGCGCAAGGGCCCAGGATTGATCCCCTGTATGGCATGCTGTGCTGACCTCAACACTGGGTGTGGTAGCGTGCACTCCTAATATCAGCACTGGGGAAGCTATGAGAGGAGGATCATAATGAGTCTGAACTGTGTATCAAAACTCTGTATCAACTCAGTAACATTTTTAAAATATATTAAAAGGACTGAGCGATAACTCAGTAGAATAAGCACTTTCCTTGCAAGTGCAAGATCCTGAGTTTGATCCCCACTACCACCAATGTATCTATTACAATAATGGTGCAACATTTTTAAAAAGATAAAGAAAAATCAGTGGGGGAAACAAAGAAACCCCTAAAAATCAAGGATTCTACGTGCAGAATTAGCCTTGTAATCCCAGCCTTTCTGGGGTTACAGGGTTTCTTGTTTTGTTTTGTTGTTTCCATTACTGCTCCTGGGCTCCCACCTTTTTCATATGAAGGACACTGTCTGCTACTGGGCCATCCTGGAAGCTCTTTGGAGTTTTCAGTTCTGCTTTCTTATCCTCCTTCAGAGATTTTGGTAAAATAAAACATTTTTCCCCCACTTTTGCTACTTTTCTCTGGCCCTTTCTATTTTTATTTATTGTTTCTTTTTGTGACTTTCTTTGCTGCCTCTTACCAAATGAACATCAGGTCTGTTCTCTGGACCCCTTGCAATGTATTATTTATTTGTTGCACAATTTTGGTTTTTTCCTCCATCTTCTTTCCTAAATTAACTTTCCTGTATTTCTCCCTATTCTTATATATTTTCTTTATTTGAGAAGGTTTTCCTTAGGAGGTTTTTCTTACTTTGTCTACTTGTTTGATTATGCCTGATGCTGCTAACTCACAGGCTTTTCATTTGTATCATAATCTCCATTTTTTTCTAAAAAAAAGTTGCGTGATTAATATCTATGAAATTTGCTCGCTGATTTTTCTGCTATAGTTGTATAAATTTTACTGTTCAATTGTCCACTTTCACTGTATTTTATCACTTTATGTGAGTCTTAGTTAAATAATGCCTTCGTTCTGAGTGCAGAAAAACTCAGGTATTTTTTGTCTTTCTGTTTGTTTTTGTTGTTTGGGCAGGATATTTTGTTTCCATTTTATGATCACCTTTTCTCATTTCATTCTTCACATCTTGTTGCAAAACAGTTTTTCTGTTTTTTTTTGTTTTTGTTTTTTGTTTTTGTCTTTTTTCTCCTCTACCATCTATGCCATACTTAATCGCAACTTTCCTTTGAAAATACATCAATACTTCAAATTTTACTGCTGTATGTAATTTAGATTGTCATTAATTTTTTAAAAATCTTTTTATTCATGTTATTTCAAATGACAAACATAATTAATTATATTACATTATGGAGAAGAATGTGACATTTTGACATAAATATACAACATACAATGATTAAATGCACATATTTCGAATTTCCTTCCCATAATCTATACTCAGATGCTCACAGACACTTTTCAGATTTAGTGTAATCTTTCTTTCTCATAGATAATCAAAGATCAAGGTTAATCTTCTTTGTATCTATCTTTCTCCAGAGCTGATCATTACATTGGTGACAAAGAGAGACCTTAAGTTTAAAAGTACTATTTTCTTCTTTGCATCACAGGGATTCTGAATGTCGTGAATAATGTTATTTTCAAGTTATACTGGATATGGGCCAGCGAATTGGCTCAGCAGTCTAAAGCACCTGCTTAGGCAAGCTTAGGTGACCACAGAGGCTGCGGTTCATTCCCCTGCACCATATATATATATATATATATATATATATATATATATATATATATATACTGAACATAATTTTATGTTGTTCTGTTATGTTTTTACTCAAATAAGAAGGTATATAACTAGATTACTATTGTCTTCAGCTTTCATACTCATGACTTCTTTCTGCATTAATTTGTCATTGTTCCACCATTCCTGTCCTGTCCTCTTATCATAATTCTAATGATATTTTTATTGCACATGGCATTTCATTACCTTCTGAGTTATAAAAATTAGCAGTTACATTGAAAGGCTTGAGAAACATAAATTTGTAACTTCAAGCTAGTTCCTTCCGAGCATGGTCAATTTCCTTTATATTAGAGGTCTATATTTCCATGGTTCGAAATTAGCGGCATTTTAAGGTTTGAAAAATAGTACATTTGACCTCACTTGATCCTCATGCAAGGCCTATGAGAATTTAATGTCCTTCTAGTATAAATAAATAACAATAACAAAGTATCCACAACAACCTGGCATTTGGAACGGTTGAGTATTAGTGAAGTGTTTTGCCCAAGATCATACAATGACGCCAAGACTTCAACATCATATATATGATCAAAAAATAGCAGAATTAGAGGAAAAGCATGCTTAATATCTTAATATGCTTTAAGAAACATATTTCTAGAAACTGAGCTGCCATGGCATTTATGCTTTATTGTAAGATTTAGTTAAATTGTTTGTAATGTTTATCACGTCTCAATTCAGCAACAGCTTTAATGGTAGAGTCACCTCTTGCTAAGTTATCCTAAATCAAGGCATTCGCCTTGATGAAAGAAAGCATTTCAATTTGGAATTAATCTGTTGCAGTAGATAACATAAACTACAATTCTTAATACAGCCCAGCTTATTTTTATTTTTATTTTTTACTTTTTGCAAGACAGGAGTTCAAACTCACAACTTGTACTTGCCAGGCAGGCACTTGTGCCACGGAGCTATCTTCCTGGCCCCTAATCCAGATTGTTGAAGATGAGACATTATTTCATTGTCTAATGAAATGTTTTTGGAGATGACAAGTTCATTTTCAAAGATTATATAGGAAGCAACACAATGGTTAATTTCAGCCTTGCATATCTTTAGAGCAAATACAATAGGGAAGATATTCAGTACAGCATAGCCCAAATGAAAAGTTTAAATTAGTTTGAAGCAGTTGAATTTTAGAGATTAAAAAAAAAATCAGTAAAATGCAACTCACTTATCCTAGCTAACATCACCTTTTTTTGTTTGTTTGTTTCTGAAAAAGAAGCAACATTGTTGGGCAAGGCTTCAGCATAGCTAAGGTAGCTATACTACTAATTTCTATTGGTTTATTGAAAGGAACAGTTAATGCTTAATTGTTTGATCAATTTTACATGCATACAGCTGACAATCTAAACAACTCCTTTGAAGATAACAGTATACAATATCACAACCATTGTTAATTTTATATCATGCTGTTTTGAAAACTGTATCATTTTTATCGTATTTTTCAGTCTCTTTATAATAAACAAAAATCAGCCAGGCATGCTGGTGCACACCTATAATCCCAGTACTTGCGAGGTTAAGGCAAGAGGATCGGATTGGTGCAAGTTCAAGACCAGTCTGGGATACAAAAGTGAGCTCAAGGCCAGCCTCAAGGGCATAGTGAGACCCTGCCTCAAAAGGACAATAAATAAATAAATACATACATACATACATACATACACATACATACATACACACATACATACATAAAATCAACAAAAATCTTTAGTAAACAATTCAGTGTTCATCTTCTTCATCTAAGTGTTCCTCTCCATTTATAGATTTTGGTACACTAAAGATTCATGGTCTTAAATAACATGTAAAATCTTGTCTTCATAACAAAACAGTGTTTCACTTACACAGTTTAGGCATATCCACCCCTGACGTTCACAGAATTGCGCACAGACTTTTTATGATCAAACACTTAATGACTCATAAGCTCATATTTAAATACCTTTCCAGAGACTGGATGGGGTGGCACCCTCCTGTAATCCCAGCTCTTCAGAGGCTGTAAACAGGCAGATCAGATCACTGTGAGTCCGATCTAGTTGTGAGACCCTGATCACCCTGTAGACCTTTCCCTAATACAAAATAAATAAGTAAATATAAATAAATAAATACCTTTCTTGAGCATCCCAAAGAAAGAGTGCGAGACCGCAAAGAGGTCATTGTGTTGAACATACATGCCAACCCACAATTCCATGGAATACATTTATTTTTTTTTTATATTTATTTATTTTTTTCTTGTTTCAGAACCTTTGTTTGTTTATTCACTCATTTTTATGGCTGGCTCAGCCCGCCCAGAGGGCAGGGCCGGCGCAGCATGCGGCGCCGGGGATCGAACCGGGGTCCCTGAAGCCACCCAAGCTTTCCCAAGAAGGCGCTTTAGACCACTGAGCCATTCCGCCGGGCCCCCATCCATGGAATACATTTAGATTGGCTTCTCACAGCAATTCTAATTTTCCCCCTTGAGGTCCCAAAACAGATTTCAGTTGTGTAGGGAAAAACTTCAAGGACACTCACAGTTTGGAGGACTCTTTCTCCCTTTCATTTTCAAATATGATACCAAACGCCTTGTAATAAGTGAACATGATTAGGAGCCGCATGTGTCAGGGTAAACATATAGGCTTAAACATTCACATTACTGTACATTTGTCTCTTCTTCAAATGGTTCAAAAATATTATGTAAGTCTTCTGTGCTCTAGTTCATTTTAGAAAGCAAGAAGCACCATCACATGCCCGTGAACTGCGTTTGAACACCAACATGTGTGTGTACATGAGCTACAAACTGCTTTTAGAATATCCTCCCTCAGGCAAAGCGAGGACCTGTAAGTAGTACTGTTTTTCCTATCAGCCCTGGAGAACACAGAGGCAGTCCCGTGTGTTATTAATGGATAAAATCTGAGCAGAAGCCAACCCTAAGGTGAACCCTATGCATTTAAAACATTTCATCAGACAGCTAAGGCTTTTTTTTTTTTTTTTTTTTTTTTTTTTTTGAGCAGCAGATATCTCTTGAGCTGCCAACTCAATAGATTTCGATAGAAAAGAGCAATAGCTAGATTCAATAATGTGCAAAGTGATCGCAGGAACTCTCCACATAAATATAAACAGTCTTGTGTTTCTCAAGTGTCGGTAACACAGGCTGGGCTGGTATGTGTGAGAGAGAGCTATAGATTAATCCTAGAATTATCTGGTTAAGGGAGAAGTATATATAAAAGCTTTGCTAATCAACTGATTGTCTCGGTTTATTTCTGAGTGTGTTAGGATATTAGGCTGAATCCTAGCAGCTGGAACCCAGACACTTATCTGAAGTGTGTGACTTTAGTATCTCATAAGTATGCAGGGGGAAGGGAGTGGTTTGAAAAGTCAGTGGTAGGTTGCAAATAATCAGTACTGACTATAATTTATTATTTGTTCTCTATTGAATTCCTAAAGTGATTTGATATTTTTTTTTCTCAGCCACCACGACGGTTTTCCTTCCACTACCTTCTCCTTCCCAACATCTGTCCAGGTCTGAAGGCTATGAGCCCAGAGCTCTGCCTCACAGGACCCCCATAGACCAGCCTGTGGTTGGAACTCACTGACATGACAAGGAGTGAAGGGTGCTTGTGAGTTCTTGTTAGGTGCTGTGGAGGAAACCAAAGTAGGCAGCTGGAGTTCTGCCCACTCTAAAGTTTCCCTATCAATGTGTGTGACCACTTCAGTGTTCTAATTTGTATTTTGCAACTGTTGACTTCCATAGATAAACTCTCACATGTCCACAACAGTGAGTGCAAACACACACACACACAATGTCCACCAAACACATCATGATCCCACATATCTCCCAAGTCAAATTTTACTCCTACTCTAAATAAATAAGAAGGAAAAATTATTTTCCTAAAGTGACCATCTTTTGCAAAGCAACTTCTCATGGAGAGCCCACCTTGAAACCTTTAAAATCACATTATCAAGACTTACATTACTAGTTTTTGCATAAGGAAAGACTATTTCAGCCAAATTTTAATTGAAATAAAACGTTCTCATGACTTTAAAAATAAAGAAATGATAGTAGGCATAATAACAGTATCCAAGCCTTTTCAGACCCAGGTTTCTACTAAAAAACTGTAACCATTAATATTTTGAAAAATATGAGGAGCTGGGGAGATAGCTCTGTGGCACAAGTGCCTGCCTGGCAAGTGCAAGGTCATAAGTTCAAACCCCAGCTCCGCAAAAAAAAAAAAAAAAAAAAAAAAATGCATGTGAAGGTGCTTTTTTTCTTTAATTAATATTATACAATAAAGTGGGTTTTTTTTGTGTGTCCACTGCTGTACAGTTCTATACTTACTTTGTGTTTTTTTATTGTAGAAAATATGCAAATAAGATTTTTTATTTTTAAAAAAAATTTAGCTGTGTAGTTCTGTGATATAAACTTCATTCACAGTGTTGGGCATTTGTATCCATTGTCCAATTCTGAGAATGTTTTTTGTCTCATAACCTGGAAGTTATGTGTATTACACAGTAAAAGTGCTTTTCCTTCTAATACCTGACCCTGGAAATTACCATTCACCTCCTGTCCCTATGAGTTGACTGTTCTACACAGCTTGTATAAATAAAACCACACTGTGTTGATCTTTTTCTGATGAGGGCAATACATTTCAAGTTTTATCCATTTTGTAAATATGACAACATTTAAGGCTAGATAATATTCACACCTATCTGTCTGTCTGTCTATCATCTGCCTGTTCTATCTATCCATTTATTCATCTGGCTGTCTGGCCAGCTGGCCATCCATCCATCCATCCATCATCGTGTCTATTTATCTCACATATATGTCTGTATACAAACACAGATTCTCTGTCTAGTTCTAGATTTTTAGTCTAGTTCTTATAAAAGTTACTAAAGCTGAGATATTGTGTCTAAGCCAATTTCTGCATTCATTTTTTATATATGAGATTCTACTCTGGTGTCTCCTACAGGTTTAGTTGTGTTTGTTACATCTTCTAGGCACACTGATGTTTTAATCCTTGCATATTGTTCTTATTTGTCTACTGTCACATTTTTTAAATTAAAGTCTCTCTTTCTGATATTAGAATAACCACTCATACTCTCTTGTGACTACTTGCTAGGCATAATTTTCTATTTTTAATACCTTCGTGGCCTATATGCTCATAGATCTAAAGCAGATCGCCTGCAGTCAGTGTGCTGTTCAGCCCTGTGTTTTGGTGGGTGCTTACCCTTGGGCCTATCTATACCTTTGGCTAGGGCAGCTTCACATACTTGCATTTACAATAATTACAAATGAAAAACCTTACTCTTTCAATTATGCTACTTCTATTCATATGCATCCTATACGTTGTTTCCCTTCATTTCCTCAATTATTGGCTGCCTTACTCCTTTGACTTTTTTTTTTTTTTTTTTTTTTGACTAAAACATTTTGATTGTTTTATAGTTTCCTTGCGAGTGTACTTTTTTGAGTCAGGGTCATGCTCGACCATTCAGGTTAGCCTTGAGCATGCTTGATAGCCCAGGATGGTCTCAAAATCATAACAATCTTCCTGCCTCAGCCTCCTGAGTGTTGGGCATACAGGTGTGTAACACCACACCTGGCTTTTATGAGTGCATTTAACAAATAATTTATGTATACTTAGCAAGTGGATTGCCTATGACATTCTAAAGGTGTAACAATGTATGTTAAGCTATTAACTACTTACATTCAAGCGCATAAAAACATTCTCATCCCTCTGTGCTGTATATTACTTTGCCACAAGCTACTATACCAAATCTATATATTTTGTACTCATTGAAATAGAGTCATGGTATTTTAAGGCTTTTGGCTTTTAAGTCTTGTAAAAGAGTAAAAGTTAGAGTTATGATCAAATTTATAGTAGCACATATTTTATTTGCTTATGTGTTTTCTTTTCCTGTAGAACTTTGAATTTTCATATGGTTTCCTTTCACTTCAATTTGAAAAAAATATTATTTTATCATTTATGTATTTTATACAAGGTCTCACTTTGCAGCTCAGACTCATGGTGTCCCACCTGGTTTCAGCCTCTCTAGTGCTGGGATCAGAGGTGTGCACCACTACACCCAGTCTTCTTTGGCTGCTCAGCACGTGTCATGTGGGACTGGGGATCAAACCCAGGTCCATTAGTTTGCCAAAGCAGGTGTTTACTTTGCTGAGCTATAGTTCACTGGCCCTGTAGCTTTTCTTTTCAGTCCAGTCCAGTAGTAATAGATTTCCCCTATGTTTATAGTATGAATATGTTAACATCTCTTTCGTTTCTGAAGGACAACACTTCAGCTAAGAAAGTTCCTCTTTTCCTCTCCATGTCCCAGGAATTCAAACTAGTATGTCGTCTCATTGAATTCTGGTCTGGAGTTTTTGCTGAAAAATCTTCCTATTATCTTTTTAAGATTCCTTTATATGTGACATGTTTCTTTCATTTTGTTACTTTGAAATTCTCTTTGTCTTTCGTTTTGAACAAGGTGATTATAAGGTGTCTCATTCATTATGAACTTCTTTGCATTTATATTCTAAGGAATTCATTGAACTTGTAGGTTTTTTTTTTTTGTTTTTGTTTTTGTTTTTTTTTTCTCGGACTGAGGTTTGAACTCATGACCTTGCACTTGCCAGGCAGGTACTTGTGCCCTGGAGCTATCTCCCCAGCCTAAGAGCTTGTACATTTAAAATGTATGTCATTTATCAGATGTGGGAAATTTTCACCCAGTCTTTTTTTTTTTTTCAAATAAAGCTTTCCACCTTCTCCCACCCTTTTCTCCTTGAGGTTCCCTCTCCATCCCCTTTCTTCTTTCTTCTATTTGTCTCTATTTCTTTCCCCTTGTGTAACTCCCATAAAACTTAAATTTATCTCTTTCATAGTATCCCATAATCCCTTTAGCTCTTTTCAACTTTCCTTAGTCTTTGTTGTCTTAATTTCTTAGTCCAAAAATTTTCAAGTAAATTGTCATTCCTATTACTAATAATTCCTTCTGCCCATTGGAGTCTACTGTTGAATAATCTCTAGTGAATTTTTTCAGTTCAGTTATACCACTTTTCTGTGCATTTCTTTTTATTGCTTTCTTATATGATGATCTCATTTTTCATGTTTGATAATTCTACTTTTCTTCAGTTCTTTGTGCTTCCCTTTAGCATTTTGAAGTATATTTAAAACATTTGTTTCAAACTTTCTGGTTCATAAGTCTGAAGGCTGTTTTCCTACAAAGATAGCAATGATTTCAAAGATTTATTTGTTCCTCTGAATAGGCCATATTCCTTCATTCGGTTTTATCTCTTTTATTCTTATGTTGAAAACTGAACATTTGCAAATGCAGTTACCCCTCTGCGCTTTTACAGACTGTCTGTACAAGGAAAGATTCTTTTCAGAGATATGAAGATCAGCCAATTTCTCTAGCTACGTGTTTTCTCCCAGGCTCTGCACATTTCTCCCAGGTTCCTATCAGTGCTTTGGTTCACCTTCCTACCAGGCAACTCTGAGCAAACTACCAGTAAACATTCTGTTTGTACTTGTACTCCTTTGGGACTTAGTTGTTCTACTGTGTTTTTCTCTGTAATCTCTGGCTCCTAAACACTTGCTCATAATCTTTTTTTTTTCTCTCTTTCAGTTTTATAAATCATGGCTGTCCCTTCTCAGAAGATTTTTCCTAGCTTAAAATCTGAGACAATTTGGCTGTCTAAACTTTGAATTAGAAAATGCAGAAAGTATTCTTGTAGAGAGCTGGCAGATAGGCCAGAACATTGGAAGCTCGATATATTTTGCCCTCTTTGGCATGTGAAAGGAAAGTAGAAGTTCAGTTGATCCCAAACTATGCCATGCCACACTTGGAAAAACATGTTCTAGTACTTCAAATATGGCTCTTTCCCTCCTTTTTATGGGTTTGTTTGGTTGCTATAGAAGTCTGATGGTTTCCAGAAGCCCTACAAAGTTATTTTAGTTTATGGTTGATTATTTAGCATTTTTGTGAGAAGAGAAAAAATGCTTCTTTCTAAGTCTGCCATCAGTTTTATGAATTTAAGAAATACAGAGATTTCTGCAGTCATGACAGTCAAGCTAGAAAGTAGTTGAGGTATAGCACATTGTAGTCACCCTACAAAACACTTCTGTTATCTTGATGGTCACATTTTCCACTCCACTGTACCCTAGAAACCATGTCATAGATATATGAAACACAAAGAGAATCATACCATACTTACCATACTACACAATTTTACTTTTATGTTATCTTTGCATCCTAGGTGACATTATAAACCAATGCATTATAATCAACATATATGGCTAATGTTTGATTACAGTATAACATTGCCATTAACCTCCTCTAGCCTCCCTGCTCACATGTTTCAAGCACATATATCTCATTATTTTTGGCACTTTCTGAAGTGGATCCGAAAGATCTGTTTCAGGAATGGTTTCAGGTGTGCTGTCCCAGCTACCTCAGTATACTGAACTGACTCTGAAAGCTTTCCTTATATGCTCATTTTGCCTTTAGAGAAGAACCAGAAGTCTCACAGAGCCAGATCCATTGATTGAGGCAGTGAAAAGTATTGCAATCTTTACAGTGTGTCTTTCCATTGCATGTCACTCAACAGCTGTGTTCACTAAGTTTTTGATCACACCTCGTAAATACCTGCCTACATCTGTGCATTTGCTTAATGTTTTCCTGAAAGCAGAATTTCTCCTCACTGTTTGTTTTAATGGTCCTACATGCACACGTAGAATGATCTTCCTTACTGGCATAGCTGTGTACAGTTCAGCTAAGATTCGTGTTCCTGTAGCTGCAGGGTAACAGGAATTTCCATATCTAAAATTATGTAAATTAATGACTTCAATAGATACCTTTAAGATATTGTGCAAGCTTTGGCCCAATGACTTCCCTTATAGGATTAAAACTTTTCTTTTTATTGCATGTATTAACAACACGTATATATACTGTTTACGAAACAATGATAATGTTATGAATAAAATGATGTATACTTTTGTCATATTTTGTACCCACTCAAACTGAGCAAGACTGTCATTTTTCTTTTTCTTAGCCATTTGTTTTTATTTTCCTTAGTATTTGTGACATGAATATTTTGCTCATTTATATTGAATTATTTGCCTTTTACATTGGTGTTCAGAAGATCTTTGAACACTGATGAAATTAGACTTCCATCTGTCATAAATTTTTAGTTAGCTATTTGTTTTTTTATTTTATTTGTGTTATTTTGCCATCAAAATTTTCTAAGTTTTATGTACTTGGAGTATTTATATTTTCCCCTTTCTCTCATATGTTATCCTTACCTAGGTCTTGTCTTTGGATTTATAAATAATTCAACAATATTCTCTTTTAGATTTCAGTGTAGAATCATTCCTTATTTTAGTTTTATTTTTTTCTTTTGTCTGTGTGTGTAACTTGGGAAATGAAGGTGAAGATGAATTTTATTATTTTCGCTAATGGCAACTGAGTTGATGTGGTACACTTTAAGGAGAAATACATTTTCTTCTAATGTTTGGAAGGAATAGTTTTATGAATACTAAATTCCCATGTGCAGCCAAATCCATTCTTGGCCTCTCTTTTCTACACTTTCTGATCTATGTGTCCCTTACATTCTTTCCCAGATTGCTTTAGTTATTACACCTGAGTAAAATATTTCATGGACACTCAAGGTAATGAAACTTCATGAAAGTCTCTTTTTACAACCATCTCTCCATTTTCAAGTGTATTTGTGTGTAGGTTATAAAAATAAGAAGATGGGAGGTCAGGTTGAAGAAATAAAAAGCACCAAAACTAAAATTTAACTAGAATTAATTGGAAAAATATATAACATACTATATTAAGAAACTTTATAATTTTTGAAGGAGAAACAAGAAGACTTTCATGAGTGGGAAGAAATAGCCAGCCTTTGATTAATAGGACTACATGATAAATTTGTCAAATGTCTCTACATCGTTAGTTAAGAGCAATTTAATTCCAATCAAAATGCCAATGTTTTATTTAACTTTATACTACTAGCATTCTTTTAATCACTATATATGTTTTTAATTATTCCTTTGAGAATACAAACAATTTGCTAAAGATTTTGAATTAAGCCCCTCATTTCTTTAGAAACCCCTGTTTTGTTTATTACATTTTGAGGAAATAGGTTTATTCTTCCAGTTATTCAGAACACTAACACTTTATATAGTTTACACTGTTGAACTGCTAAGAAAATAGCATCATGTTGTTTCTAAAAATTATTTGATACAGTGTTTTATTTTATTTTATTTGTCTTTTTGAGACAGGGTCTCACTGTGCAGTTCAGGCTGGCCTTGAGCTCACGTTTTGTAGCCCAGGCTGGTCTCGAACTCGCACCGATCCTCCTGCCTCAGCCTCCCGAGTGCTGGGATTACAAGCGTGAGCCACCATGCCCGGCTATTTGATACAGTGCTTTACTACATAGTTCAGCACGGCGTGAGGGACCAGGGATTGAATTCAGGTGCTTGTGCTTGCCAGGCAGGAGCTTAGACCAAGTTATGTCCTCAGCTCATGGTAAACATACTAACTTGCCTCTAGACAATTCAAAATTGAAAATCTTACTTAGTACATGGCCAAAATCAACGCAAGCAAAAGCAAAGAAAACTCAAATTACAATTTCAACGTATCCCCGATTTTGGAAATCGGTATTATGCTTGATGTCTGAGTATCTTTAAAATTATCAAATAACTCCATCACTTTTTTATATTATATCTGTCTTCCTTGGTCAAAAATTGGGGAAATGAAAACTCAATAATGTTTTAAAAAATAAATGCATTTGTAGGGAAAACAATGAAAAAGAAATGCTATTTAACAATGTTTACTTTTACTTTAAAATAAGTACATAGAAATGGAGGGTTATATAGTTCTTCACGGAAGTACTACATGTGACAGTGAGTTAATTCTGTTCTTCCTGTGCAGGGCTCAGTTAAAATGAGGACACCAGCTATTTAAAATTTAAATGGACATGTAAAAATGTTCTCCTTGAAGGGAAAATTGTCAGATCCTGTACTGACACATCATATTCTAATTAATGACCTTGTTTTTAAATATTGGGCTCCTCTCCAAGCAGATTTTAATTCTAGGTACTTCTCAATTTGATCTGTCAGAAAGTGCCGGACATGGATACTAAAGAAGTTTCATTTGGATCTTGGTGCCCGTGACATTAAAGGCTAAATAATGTGTTTGATCTGCACACTGTTGGCCGCCTGTTGCACAGAGATTTTTAATGTCATGTGACTTTGCTGCCCTCCTGTGGCTGCTCCTTGGGGTACCTAGATCTTGGTTTCTGCCTGTGTGTTCTGGGGCCCTTTAGGTAGGTCACCACAGCCTCTTGGCTGTTCTCGGCTGTCTGTACACTGTGCACCTGCCATCAGTGTCCTGAATGCGGCCATGTTCTACAAAAAAGTTCTAAGCATTTCTCCTACCCTTTGGCCTAGAACCCAGAAGCAGTGGTGCAATAACACAAGGGTTTTCTAAATAAATTATATAGTTTTCCAGGTTTCACTGCTCTTTAAGATAAGGACCTGATATTCAGCTTCAGAGGATGGCCATGTCTTGCATGATGGGAAAAGCTATAAGTATTTTAGGTTGGGAGGTCCATCATCTGTGGTTACTGTAATGAATAATCACTCAGCAGTGTAATCTGGCATGGAAGCAGCCTGAGATACTATGTAAATGAATGAACATAGTGTGATCCAATAAAACTTTATTCATAAACATTATTTACAAAACACAGCTGAGAATTGTGGCCACTGGTTTGTCCTTTAGATTGTTACCTGTCTACTTCTACTGTGTAGTTATTTTCTATTATATCCATGTTGAGATATTTTCTTGATAAAGTGATACCAATTTGAATGAATTAATAAATCTATTATCAGTATGCTAACATTGACTGTGCTTGGTCCAAATCTTTTACTCTGTTGTTGTGTTTTCTAAGTTGCTGTGTGAGTTTCATAGGAGACTTCTTCAGTTAGCTAGTGGTGGCCCATCACAATCCATGTCTATCCATCGATGGTCAGGAAATCTCTTCTTACAGAATGGCATATCTTCTCTAGTCAAAAAGCCCAATTTGCATTTTTGTTATTTAAACACTCAATGACCCTTAGTCACGACCCACGAATCAAGTTAATTTGTATTCTCAATATCCCTCCAATGTCTAGACTCATTTCTGACTCCAAGGTAGGTTCCAGACTATTGAAGATAACTTTAAGTTCATTTTCCTGTTCTGCTTCTAGTCTTACATCTCTACATCATCTTGTAAGTCACTGTCACCTGACCTTTCTGTCACACAGACCTGACTTCTTCTCTCCCTTGGTCCAGTGGCCTCCTGGTGTTCACATCAAAGCTCCCAGTCATTGTACCAAAGCATTCATGATGATGCCTTTCTTCTTCTCTAGATCTCACCTCTTGGACCCCTATAAATATCCCTAGGGGGCACCTGCTCTGTCAGTATCCAGCTCCCATACATTCCATCTTCACCAGGACTTTTATGAAGCCTGACTTCATGCAAGCTTTTTGGAGACTTTTCCTTCATCGCATTTTCTCACTGGCTAATTTTCCCTTTCCACCTTTCATTCATCCATCTATCATCCATTTATCAATATTTACCAAAGCGTTTGCTGAGTACCTTCCCATTCTGTGGAAGCAAAGCGTCTCCTGATTCACTTTCTTTTACTTCTGTCAAAGCCACCCTGCTCAATGGCCCGAGCATACTCTCTAGTGCCGTTAGTATCATTCATACCTTACAGTAACTTTTCTCTCTGGCTGTGCTCATCCATTGTTCTCTAAACTCCTGAAAAGCAGGAGTGGCACTTTAGCAATCTTTGTATTTTTAGAACTGTGCATTTTGCATTGCAGGCAATCAGTGAAAATAGAATAAATACACGAGGACAAGAAGGAGTGAGAAGATTAACGAGTAGATTTCTTACGCACCGATGCACAAAACGTGCTAGCCTGAATTTAACTGTTGTGTTACAAGATACGCTGCTGGCATTGGGTGAGCATCAGAAAAGGTGTATGAAAGCAATGTGAAGTCTCTTCCCCACTGAGCTCACTTGCAGGAAACTATTTCTGAGCTCATTCAGAATGTTAAAAGATAGACAGAAAGGATGTTTCAGACTTCAGTGAAGTAACAAGCACCCCTACCAATGGTGCAGTAAATAGGGACCTTGATGTTAAGCGTGATGCTGCATTTCTGTAAACCCATTTGGCAAGCTCTAAAAGCAAGAGATTCGAAGATCAGGCAGCCTGCTGGATGGAGCAACCCCAGCCCAGAGGTCAGCCGCAGGGCTTTGGCTCTAATAACAAAGCAGTCGTCACATCCTCACCCAAGGACAAATGCAGCTTTAATTTTATAGCACAGAAGCACTTACAGTCCCCCCGCCCCCAGAAGACTTTAAAAATGCTGATCTGGAAGGCTGAAGCAACTCACAGGAGACTCATTCTCAGCATGGCAAAAGTTCCGAAATCCAGACTGCAAAATCTTAGGAAGCATCTGGGTTCCTAATTAAAACAAATTGTTAATAGATTTAGCAGTTCAAATTTATGCTTTTCAATTAAAAATACACTTGCAGTTGGTGTATCTGAGCAAAAGTGCATGCATAGGGGTGTGCTCCTAAAAAATTCCTTTCTTTCTTTCTTTCTTTCTTTCTTTCTTTCTTTCAATGCATTTGGTTGTTGCAGGGTCTCACTACATAGTTCAGATTTACAGTGTTGCTGCTGCTTTCAGCTTCCTCAGTGCTGAGTTGCGTATGCCACTGGACTCTGTGGCCAGCTCAGCCCATCCTATGCACAGGGCTGGTGTGATGCCAGGGATCGAACCACAGCCCCTGAACTTGCCTAAGCTTGCCTAAACAAGCACTTTAGTCCACTGAGCTAACTCACCGGCCTTGGAGTGTGCTCTTGAGTGTGTGTGCATGTGTGGAGGATGTGTTTGGGTACATACAAACAAACATGCCTGCACTCTAGGCTTGTAAACTACAGAGTTTAAGAGACTACTTACAAAAACTAGAACAAAGGTTAGATACAAAGGTTAATTGAGCAAATTCTTTGTTGTGTCTCTACACATGTTTGAAGAAGTCATTATGTTCTGGAATAATAGGACTTTTCCTATTTTAGTATTTTATTGATTGATTCATTGAATATCTTTTTGAGACACGGTCTCCCTAGGCCATTCAGGCTCACCTTGAGCTCATTTTTGTATCCCAGGTTGATCTTGAACTCATGCCAATCCTCCCGCCTTAGCCTCTCAAGTGCTGGGACTACAGGTGTGCAGCACCACACCCAGATTCCTATTCCAGTTTTTTAAGGAGATATTTGTAGCTGCTTTGAGACAGCAGCCATCTTCTTAGAACGTATGAGACTGGAATTAAGTTTCAGTGAAGACATTCTGAAGGGCATCGTTTTATCCCAACTCTGTCTAGTGAGTCCCTAGAAAACACCCTAATCTCTTCACCCACTTTGTGGGCCAGTAGATAGGGCATGTGTACCGGTAGGTATTCATGTCCATGGGTGACTGAGACCAATGCTATCAAGGAGCTGGACATCCTTTCCTTGATCACAGGTTATCAGAAATTATACCAAGCAATAATTTATGGGGTCCATAAGCAAAGCAATTAACTCCCTGGAGGATGACTGCATTTGTCTCCATTCATCTCAGTAATTGTTCTACCTATGTTGTCTTTTGCTCACAGGTACCAAGTGCTTCTGGTAAAACACACTTGAGGAATCACTGAACTGCTATCACCACTCCAGAGAGATCCTATAAATGATATTTCTATTACAGTGATCTATTTGGCCTGAACTAGTAAGAACAACTCTAGGTAAAAGCCTGATTGAAAATTCCTGCTTTCCTGTAGTATGAAACAGACTGATATTTATTCATTTATTTGTTTATTTATTTATTTATTTATTTATTTATTTATTTTTATGTATTTAGCACAGAGTCTACAGGGTCTCACTATGTACATTGAACTCGTAGTGTTCCTCCTGTTTTTCAGCCTCGCAAGCGCTGGGATTACAGGCATGCACCACCATACCCAGTCTCCATCATTGTCTCAACATGCCCTGGGGGGCAGGGCTTCATTGTTTAAAATCATCAAGAAAGCAATATAAATTTGGAGTGAGTTCCTGACCTATGTGATTAGAGACAGAAAAGGTCAATGATCTAGAGTCCAGGTGCTCCAGGTTTTATTTGAATATAATTATATATAATTTATAATTTATACAGATAAAAAAGTTCACAATTTGCCAATATATTTCAATATAACTTTAGAAAACACTACTATGTGCTGGCATTATGTGTGCATAAGCACTATGACTGGGGTCTTTAAAAATGCCAATACACAGATGTAGGAATAATTTTGAGCATATGTTCTTCCTTCTCTTTCCCACATTGTATCCATGGGTTTTTTTCCTGAGGGAGGGGTCACTGGGAATCGAACTCAGGACCTTCCACTTGCCAGGTCAGCACTGTGCCACTGAGCTATATCCTTGGCTTTCCTACCCATTTTGTTCTTGTTGCTGCTGTTGGTTTGCCATCATCTCCTGGTGACATTCCATTCTTTCCAGTTTGTTTCTCAAGTTTCTTTGACAAGCTTCTGCTTCAGACTCCAGAGTAGTGGCAGAAAGGTAGGCCTTGTCCCATCAGGGCAGCCCCCATCTGGGCCTCCGTGCACCTGTGAGCTTCTTGTGGCCATGTGCAAAGTGTTGTGCACTCGTGTGAGCTTTCCTCTATTTCTCAAAAGTGTTATGACCCCAAATAAAAGCCATGTTCTGATACTATGTAGGACTTATATCTGAACTTCTCTCCTAGAAGATATCTCGAGGATATCTTGATATCTTCTCTCTGAGTTAACCTCTCTGAGATAATTAGAAAAGCGTGTATATGTGCTAGAAGGGGGTCCTGAATTAAAGGTTGGCTTTATTTATTTATGGCACAGCTCTTTATTTCTCACTTTTTAATTTTTCATCTGTACTTATGGCTCTCGGTTCCCATTTCTACTGTACCAACCTGTAGGATTTGCTTTCGTTTCTCATCTCAAGATTACCAAACCTCAATCTGTAAGGTAAAGGAGGAGGAAAAACAAAAACACCCAGATCTGGCTTAACTTTTCTGTTACGGTTCCACAGAGTTCCACTCCACCTCGGGGACTAGTTCATCTAGCTTTCTCTGGCCCTTGGCTGAGAATCCATGTAGGAGAGCCAGTCTGTGTCCCTACTGCCCAGTGGCTCCCAATGATTACACAAAAGCATGAGCTAAGCAAGACTTTGGTGGAGGAAAACCATTTTTTGGGGTATCCAAATAAATAATTTGAGTAGATTCATAAAAGCATGATAGCTAAGCATAGGTTTCAGACCTCAACATCGTTTTTAGCTCAGCTAAGTCAACCACTTCGTTTTTGTAAGTGAGGAATTATACTCGGAGATGTGGAGTGATGAGTTCAGATACTTGCTGTGGGCTTAGAAACGGTTCTGGTTGCGCCATTATGCCTCTCCACATGGATGGAGCACCATGCTGCCCTCTTCTGTGAGAGTGTGTGGTGCCAGCAAGTAGGGTGCACCTCACTGAATCCAGGAGTAGAGCTGGTAGCCTATCGGTGATGACAAACTTATTGGCACATGCATTAGTGTGCTTTTCTCTTAAGACAAACGATATTGATATATGAGCTGTTGTCTCAAAACTAAGACCTTAGTATTGAGGTCTAATTGTGGCCTTGGCACTTCCTGATAAATAATAGGACTTGGGGTTGTAGTTTGGGCACTTGGTCTCTAAAAGTTTCGCCATGCCTGAATCTCTGGAGGAAGCTGTTCAATATTCCCTGCATATTCCAGAACCCCCCCACCCCCTTCCCAGCAGCGATTTCAGAGTACATTCTGACTCCTATTTCCACTTGGGCAGCCAAGAAAGAACAACAGTGCAGCAGTCCTTCAAACAAATGACCTGTGGGGCTTTCCAACCTGTTTGATTACCATTTTCTCTTGAATTCCCCAAGTACTACTGATGCATCATACCGAAAATAATGATTAACAAGCCCAGGTCAATAGTGACAACAGAACTTTGGAGGTAACAGATTTGCCCTTTGTCTTGTAGCTTTAATATTAATTGAAACTTAATATTTCAATAAGGACATCATTTCACATTTCATAAGACTTTCTGCTTCTCTTCTTCATGTTGTCTGTAGAGAAATGCCAGGGTCATGTACTGTATTACAAGAAAGGAAAGTAAGTCACAGGAGCTTTGAGTTGTCTATGTAAGCATTTTGATTGCCTGGTTCCCTGCTTTGTGCTCAGTATGGAGCGGTCCAAATGCAGAGCTTCTGACCCAAAATATCTGGAACCATCTTTCTAAGGACAATGTCTGGGTTCAGACAAGGCACTTATGGCTGAGATCTTACTACCCTTTCCCTGCTCAGATCTTGTTATGAGACCTTCAGCATAGGCACCAAGCAGCAATGGCCCTGGCCTTTATTTCTGTAAGAGAAATGAAGCTTTGTCTTTGTGCTGTTACATGCATTTGAGGGAGGTGCATGAGCCAAGTGTAGCTATTCCATTGCATTCCACTATATTTTTGCTTGTCTTTCAGTAAAGCAGAGAGGAGTCTGATCTTTTAGATATATATCCTAGAGTTAGACCTATGCTCAAATTCTAGATCAACTACTGTGGATGTCTCTCTGTACCACATAATCTGTAGAACCCCTCTCAACACTCCATTTTTTTTTCCCTTGTATTTAGAGCAGGGTAGACAGGGTGCTATACTCTGTGGATGCAGGCACTTTAGTCTGCTGAGCTAACAGGCCATCCCTGAACATTCATCTTTTGACTAGTTCCATAGTGATTATCTATTTTAGGCTGCATGTTGTGTGGATGAAAGAAAGGTGAAGCGTCTGCTATTTCATGGTGCATGTGTGCTTCTCAAATAGATGCACTTAGCATTATTAACAGTTCAAATTATGGTGGAATAGTTGCTTGATAGACAAGACCACTGACCTTTCCTGTAGAACCACGTGGCACCAAGCATGTTTAACTCATTGCTCCGGAGGGAGGCTGAGGATCATCTGCTTGAAATAAACAAACTCAATGACTCTCTGATGTGCTTTAGGCGACCTCATGAGCAGCCTAGAGGTATGCAGTAAACCTATGAGGGCCCCTGCATATTTGGGGAAACAGTTGAGGACCCTGTGGGATAAGGAGGGGTTCTCTAATTCCACAGGCCTCATTTTGTCAACTCTGAGGGCCCCTTGAAAATGAAAGCAAATCACAATGCTAGCCTGAAAGTGAAGGGGAAGGAAAGGAGGGAGTCCTCTGAGATTCCACTGCTGGCCACGGAGGTCATGTGACCGTGACACATAACTGCTACGGAGTTCACAATATCTCACTTCCTGTAAGTGCCTGTCCCTGGTACTCGCTTTCAAGGACTTGGTCAATCTCCTTTTGTAAATAGAACAATGCTTTATATTTCTCTATTACTCCGGAGTGACTATATCAATAATGCAGGAAACGCATCTGTCCAGCACAATGAGATTATTTTTCTGATTTCGGTTGACAGTTATGGTAATAGTTTGGCAAACAATCTACTCCACCATCAATGACCACAGATTACAGCTGTTTTTTTTTTTTTCTTTTGTTTTTAAATCTCAGCTGCTTCTAGAAACTTGGAAGATGGATTGCACATTGAGTAGGAGATGGAAAGACATGCCCTAAGCTTTTAGGGTAGAAAAATTCTTAACTCTTTCTTCACATAAAAAGTAAGGAGATATTAGAGAAAGCACAGTGCAGTATCTATGGGTGCACTCCGATGAGAACCCAGCAAGAAATGGCAATATAAAAGCCCTACTCAGAGTCTAACACTGCCCAAGGGGCACAAGCCAGAGGAAAAGCCTGACCTATTACAGAGAACTGGATTTTTTATATTGATGAATTTCCCAAGTCATCCACGAGTTATTACAAACATTTTCTGGAGAGGATATTGAACGAGGACATTATTATTTCATTCCTATTGGTATTGATAAATGAGCCACTAAGTGCTACATACACCAATAGTCACTGAAGCCAGGAATCTCCATAGCTTTGTTGAAAGGATAAATACACACGGTTTAATCTCACTTCTCTAGGTCCGATGAATGGAAGCTGATTATTTTTTTTACATTGGAAATTCTTATTCCTAACAAAGCAAGTTTCTGTGGAAAGCCCCCAGTAGCTACTAATAGAGGCTTGATTTCCAATCTATATTTTCTTTCTTTGGGGTTATGAGGTAGAATGCTGACCTTGCTAGTGGCCTCTGACCTTGGCATCTGGCCAACCACTGTCACCCGGGGACGGGGAGGCGGGCTGATGGCAGTGTATGGCTCTCAAGGTATAAGATTCCTTCCCTTCTGCATTACAAGGTGAAGCCATTTGGAAAAGTGGCTGCAGAGGGAGGGAGCCTTGGGCTGCGCCCAGACCTTGTATCCAGGTGAGTTAATTTTTCTTGTGAACTATTCACCTAGGCCCCAATTAGTATCCTATTAACCTCCTTAAGTATGGAATTGCTAAGATCTTAGAATACTCCAAAATGGACTATTAGCCAGCCCATTTCCTGACTTCATCAGAGGAAAATGCCAAAGCAGGTCATACAACAGAATTTCCCTGATTAATTTCAGCTCTCTCCAAGGTGCGTGATGTCACAAAGTTAGCAAAGATTCAAATTCAATGCATCATTTCAATGATGGATTAGACACATGGGATTAAAATACTCTTACCATTTTATTGAAGAAAGATTTTCTCTTTCCACCATAACAAACTTTTCAAACATGCTAGATGGAACAATTATACAAATGATGACTTGCCTGGAATGTAATTTTCGCTGTATATGTTCTCTGAGGCCTCATATTGGAAAAGGTTGATTTTTCCCAGTAACTGCCACTGTAGATTAGAAACTATCAGCATTATGCTCCAGTCCTATCTGTAGATTCAGGTTGCTTTTAAAATGCATCATGAATGTGCAACATCTCCGGAGTCTACTCGGAATGGCTTTTGCAACTATTAAAGGCCTTGCCAACTTAATAGATACTAAGTTAAAAAAAAATTACACTCAAACTATATCCTTTATCCTGTCTTCTTACAGAACTTCCTTAAAGGAATACTTAAAGAAAAATACTATAAGCTTGACCAATTTTTTCACAATTGGCAGGTTTAATTTTTTCATGCATAAAGCAGCTTTAGAGGCTTGTTAGCATTTTCAAATACTGTAGCACAATATGCCATACAAATCTAAACTATGTCATCACAAGTATACTTAGTTAGGTAAAATTATCTTTTACTATATAACTAGCTCCTTAAAGGGCTTCTTGTTGAATCACTGCTGAATTATTTTACTTTGAAATAACAAGAACTGTGTTTGAAGCCCTTGTGGTGTACAGTCATGAAGCAGGCTTTTTTGTGTCTTTGTCTACCTGGGTACGCCCAGCTCCTCTCAACATTGAAACTGGCTCAGGACACGTTTGCCCTTTCCAGTCAGAAAACCAATATGGTTCCCTTATTTCAACTCTGAAAATTTAAGTCATATCTCATTTTACTGAGGTGCAGTTTGATGCTGTGGGACTTTCCTAGCACATTCTGAGTTTAATCCCCAGCTCCAAATAAGCAAAGGAAGATTTAAATCGTATTGCATCTTAATATGTACCTGACATTTATCAAAACTCCTCATAGCTTTCACAGAGCATTTCTGAATTTCAAAATTCACATTTTTCTTTGTCAGGGCTTTATGGACACCCACTTAGCACAGACTGGTTTTATGACATGGCCTAGAAATTTCTTCCCGATTAATCCATTGATCACTAAGAAATCAATGGCGAACTGCGAGTATGCTCACAAAGAGAAGGGAACTTCAGTAGCTCAGAACTCCACCACGTGATCCAAATTCTCCTAGAGATCCAGTAACTTTCTAGGATGTGAATGGCAAGATGCGTGGCTCATCATCAGAGAAAGTGGGCCCTCATATTTAACATCAGATGCTCCTGTATTTGACAGATTAAACAAAGCTTAGTACATCATATTGCAATACCACCAAAGTGGCTAAGTAAAGCCTATAATAATACACACCAGTGATTGTAGTCACTTTTGATGCCATGCAGAAAAGTATGGGTCCAATTAGACCTTGTTTTTTTTTTTAATTTTATTTATTTATTTTTTTCTTGTTTCAGAACCTTTGTTTATTCACTCATTTTTATGGCCAGCTCAGCCCACCCCAAGGGCAGGTCTGGCACAGAATGTGGTGCCGGGGATCGAACTGTGGTCCCTGAAGCCAGCTAAGCTTTCCCAAACAGGCGCTTTAGACCACTGAGCCATCCCGCCGGGCCCCTAGACCTTGGTATATATCAGATAATGTAATATACCTGCAGAGATAAGAGCTATAATATATACTTAATTTTCATATCATGTTCCTTACAGGTATTTATGATTATATATACTTAAATGTTTGTGTTATTCATATATACACATGGTAAACATTATCATCTAATCCCATACTTTTTTAGCCATATGATCTATGTACTATATGCTTTAAAATGTAGGAATTTGAACTCAGAGACTTAAGGTCTTTCTGTCCATCCCCTTAGCTTTATTGTTGTGATTGCTTATAATTGCATAGGACATACTTGTTAGTTTATAAATGATTTAAAATTAAATATTTTAAAGCATATTTCATCAATTTTACTGGCTCTTTTGCAAATGATCTTTATATGGAGATTTATATTATTCTGCAATGATCTACAATGAAAATATTCTTGTAGACCAACCTACCAAGCTCACAGAAATCCCAGTTGAGCAAGTTGATTACAGTTTGATGTCATTTCTTCAGACTTTTTGGTGTATTTGCTTTCCCTGATCACGAAACTTTATGTCTGAAAACTTTCTCAATTAGGATGAATATCATATTCTCAAAACAATTGAATGCTACCGCACAGTACAAGCACAATCTGCATTTAAAGCATTATTTCTATAGAGATTTATTTTCTATTAATGTTTC
>PVJA010025275.1:0-30915 GCA_004027025.1 Myocastor coypus
TGCACAGTGAGAACCTGTCTCAAAAAAAAAAAAAAAAAGAAAAGAAAAGAAAATACAGTCCAGTCCAGTCAAACAGGCCACATAGGTCAAATTCTCAGTGAGATTTATGCACTCAAGCTGCTCTGACCTCTTGTGACATGCCTGCCTCTCACAATGGATAACTGGTGTTCACATGGCTTCCATTGGCTTTCTAAGCAATAAGTGGATTGGGGCTTCCCAAGTAACACATATCTGTGATGGCTTTTTATTATATTGTCTGGAAAAAAATCTACATACCTGAAAATGAACTAAGCCATTTCAACTTCTATATATCATGAGTCAATGTATAGATCAGAGCTAACTGGGAAAGGGATCACAACCACTTGCATTCACCTGTCCCCTATGATTGTGTTTGAATTCCAAAGCCAAGCGAGAATTTCATAATTAAGAAATGTTAAATGCCCCCTACATCTAGTGCTATAAAAAATAATACAAAGGAACATTGGACTATGTATACAACTACTTCCTCAGTTCAAAGAATTTTTTTTTCTTTCCTTACTAATATTGATCAAAAACTTTACCATGTCTATACCCCGTGCTCTGTATAACTATCATGAGGACAATATGCAATGCCAATTATTGCAAATGTACTACTTTATTTTGAAACTATCATATTGTACTTATTAAAAGTAATAAATAAAATAAAAGATTAAATTCAAGAAAATAAATATAAGAAAAATCTATCATGTGTATACCCTGTGCCCTGTATAACTACAGCTAGGACAATATGCACTGTATCAATTATTGTGAATGTACTAATATGTTTTGAAACTGTCACATTGTAACTTCTTATTAAAAGCAATAAAAATGAAAAAAATAAGGATTTCTGGCACAGTTCTTTTTTCCTCCTAGGAGTTGCAGAAACCATTAGGTCCCAGTCATTCTTCTTCTTCTTCCTTTTTGAGACAGGGCCTCACTATGCAGTTCAGGCTGGCCTTGAGCTCACTTTTGTCCAGTCATTCTTCTAATGAGCAGTAACTATGTGACTTTAGACATGTCTTGAAGTTTGACTTATTCATCAGTAAAGTATAAAAGCTGAACTAATCACTAAACCAATCAATCCCTTGTAACTTCAAATGTGCCACATTTTAACTCCATTTTCTAGGTCCTATGAGTCTTGGAATAACTGCACAGAAGGTAATGCCGGGCCTAGTGCAGTTAGATAAGCAACATCTACCTCACTAGTTTCCAGTGAGAACAGAGGTATATGTAAAATTTTCTGGTTTCTTGGACCAGTAGTATCTGAGTAAAAATCAATTTATTCAACTGCAATCCTCCTGGTGATGGCTAGTTAACTTCAAAGGGCCATGGCTTGGGAGTGTTAAGATTCTAGGCAAATGTGCCAGACCTTCCTTGCTAGCTCCACAACCCACAGGTCTACAATCGTCTCCAACACACGGAGGTGAAAGGCACTTAACTTTCCATCCTGTTTCTCTATCTTCTTGCACAATGAATAGAAAATGCCAAAAGCTTTTGGGTAATCTGGTTGGTCAATCACTTTCTGCTTGTTGTTGTGCCGTTAACGGTGCCCTCGGCTCCAGCCAAGCGGCTGGAAATCCCTTGATACTGTGTTGGAAAAAAACTAGAGCCCACAGCATCAGTTTAAACTTTTCAGCGCTAGGGGAAAAAAAAGAAAATCAAAACGAACAACAAATACACTGAGCTGCGCATGCGCAGCCCTGAGTAGAGCCGGAGCAGACCAAAAGCAGCAGCTCTGGCTGGCAGTGTTCAGAGCACCGGCTGTTTGCACACAATGTTTGGGTAGCATACGTGCTTACACTCAAGTAATAGAGCCTCACCCCGCAGCCGGTAGCCGTCTGCCTCGAGCTCTAAATCACACCCGACGCCCTCTAGGTAGAGGTGCTCGATGCTGCGCAGGCTTTCCCTCAGCTCCTCTGCCTGGCTGGGTAGCTTTTCATTTTCCGCGCTGTTTCCCGGGACCTCACACCTCCGCTGGGCTGCAGCCTTCACTCTAGGAGCCCCCAGGGCCTCCGCCGCAGACAGCACATCCCTTTGCGAGGCGGGGCCCAGCACCCCCTTATAGGCGAAGGTCAGCACGGCCTCCCAGCCCCCCCGGGCCACATCCAGGCTGAGGCCACCTCTTGAGCCCCCACCACCCAGCAGCCTGCCTCGGAAGAGACTGCTGACCGCCGCCAAGATGACCCGATGCACTCCATAAACCTGCGCCCCGACTGACACCTCTTCGTCCAACAACAGCCTCTGCTCCAACAGCTGCTGGGCTTCCGCAAAGAACTGGCTCGAATGTTCCTCGCTATACAGCACCTCGGGTTCCTCGGGAGGGTCTGCAAAGTTTTCTTCTTCCTCTAGGGAGGAAACTGGAGAGGAAAGGGCTCCTGGGATGAGAGGTCTGAAGCCAGGCTCTTCCAGAGGAAAGGAAAGGCAACCAGAATCCTGCTCCAGGGAGGAAAACCAAGAGGGGGTTCTTCGGGCAGGCACAGGGAGTCCCAGGCCATCTTTCTGGACTGGAAAGGGGACGCACTCCCGGTCAGAGTGGTGATGTGTGGCCTCACAGATGTTCATGGCCCAGTTTCTCTGATTGCTGCAGGTGAGCAGGTAAGACAGAAGTGTCTTAGCTGTGCCCAGGAAGGTCAGAGGAACTATGTCTTCAGATCTTGGAACTGCCAGTCCCTCCCTCTTCCAGTCTCCTACCTCGACCTCAAAGTCATGTCCCAAGAGTGGAGTAGTGGTCCATACAATGCCAGCTATTGGGTTCTTTGGGCTCAGCAAAGTATGCAAGAGGTGTGTGTAGAGATCCAACACCTTATGGCCACACCCATCCCATCTTTAGTCTCAGCTCACAAAACTGTAGCCTTCTGCTGGCTCTCTGGATTGCTTGCGTTGCTTGGGACTGTGGTGTACACACCAAATTCATCTGTCCCCAGCCCAGGCAGTGGCCTCACCTGGCTAATTATAGCTGGGACTGGTGAGCTAAACACTGGGCTCCTGATGCCCAAATTCTGACACTCAATACTTTGTAATGCGTCCTGGGATGACTTCTCCTTTCCCTAGGGTGCTGAATGAGGGAAATTCAGGGTGGAGGGAGCCAAGACAGGACTGTTTATCAGTGTACTACAAGTGGAAGGCAAGGGCTGGAGTCTGGACCACTCAAGAGCTAGGTGAGTGAGGTGTCTTGTGTCAGTTCTTTAACACTGACTATTCTGTGCATCATAAAGCTAGGAGGCTTGCAGCAAACACTGATGTGAAAAGCAACAGCCCAAGCCTATCCATGGCAAACAGAAAAGGTTAATGGAGCAGAGGGTAGAGTTGCCCTAGGTGACTGATCTTGCCAGGACTGTCTCAAGGTACACAGGATCCAGCTCTATCTTTGGAAAAATCTGGGGGAAGCTAACCTAGCCCACTGGAATGAAGAGCAGCCAGTGGAATGTATGATCCATCTCCCCCACACTGCAGACCGGAGTCCTGTACTAGATGGTCTAGGATTGTGTTGAGGCAGAACACCAATGACCATATCCTCTGTCCAGAATATTTCCTTTCTCATCTTCAGACTTAATGCCTGATGGAAGCCCCTAAAATGCAAGGCAGTTTTTGGGTATTAATCCAGGGGAAAGGATTTAGGGAGGGGGCAGCAACATGCCTCCCCTCCCCTCTCTGGAGGAGTTAAGACTGGGCAAAGGCAGCTAGGGGCAGACTCCTTGACCTATAAAAGGCTGCTCCAGGCTAGATAGGTTAAAAAATAAGCAGAATCAGTGGAGAAGCATGCTTGTCCTTTACAATGAAGGTAAGAGTGCCTTTACAGGTGTGAGAAGCAAGCTGACGTGCACAGCAACCCATGCTTCAGGAACTGTCTGCTTCTCCTTTTACAACTTGGTTACCCTGGCCAGCTTGGGTAGCATTGCTTGGGTGAACCTGCCCTAGGGCCACACTCCTCAAAATGGTGTAAGAGGCAGACCATGGAGAGATAATGACCACATATTAGTCTGCTTGTGGCCTATTATTTTACTTAGCACTTCTGTCACCTCTTTCCTGTACTGTTCATTTGTCTGTCTTGGTAACACCACAAGTTAAACCTAGTCAAAACAAGTAAAAACAAATGTCACTAGAGTTTCTTTCTTTTTTTTTTTTTTTTTTTGTCTTTTTGAGACAGGGTCTCGCTGTGCAGTTCAGGCTGGTCTTGAGCTCACTTTCGTGGCCCAAGCTGGTCTCGGACCTGCACCAATCCTCCTGCCTCAGCCTCCCGAGTGCTGGGATTACAGGTGTGCGCCACCACGCCCGGCTAGAGTTTCTTTCAAAAGGAAGAGTTTCAGAACTTTGTTTCTGCACCTTGGTCTGTGAAAATAAACTGTCTTTTGCCGGGCATGGTGGCGCAAGCCTGTAATCCCAGCACTTGGGAGGCTGAGGCAGGAGGATCGTTGTGAGTTCGAGACCAGCCTGGGCTACAGAAGTGAGCTCAAAGCCAGCCTGAACTGCACAGTGAGACCCTGTCTCAAAAATTTAAAAAAATAAATAAATAAATAAATAAACTGTCTTTTACAAATCTGGTCACTGGCACCAAAAAGACTAGGGACCACTTCCCTAAGGAATGACCAAAAGGTCAATGTTGCTGCGGAGAAAGGAGTACCAGAAGCCAAGAGTAGAGGGGAAGTGGGGAAGGGCAAGGAAGATCATGCATGGCTCTTGCAGACAGTCTATGTAAGGGCACTTATACAATAGCAGACTTGTAGGAATATTATAGCAATTAGAAATCAATTAGAGGCCTATGACCACAGGCTGTTATAGCCTGTCACAGTATTATAATACTCAGTTCAGCCTGACTGCTCCCAGCTGTTATCCATCAACATGAAAGGTCAAGCTGATTGTGCTTCCTATAATTAAGAAAATATGCATTGACTTAGTCTGCTTCAAGGGCATGTTTAAGGAAAGACTGGCCCAACAAAGGACACATTTTGTTCTGTCACCCCACATATACTCCATCTTCTTCTTGGAATGGTACAATTCTGCCGGGCAATGTATAACATAGTTCTTGTATTCCATGTAATCAATCATGTAATAAACTGTTATCAGTTCTGTACTTCCCATTTGCACATATTTTTTTTTTTTTGAAACTCATCCAGCGTTTATTATGTGAACTGTTTCTTCACTGGGAGCCACTGCCTGTTACCAGAAATGCTGTCCCCACCCTGACCCTCAGCTCCCCAGAGAGCAGGGAGCCAAGTCAGAGGGGGCCCAGGGCACGGGGGAGGGGGGGGCCGCGGCAGGGCTGAGGATGGGAGAGGGCAGTGTGCCAGGGCCGACACACATCCCACAGAGGCAGAGATGAGGCATCGAGCCCCACCCTACCCAGGGGCCGCAAGAACATCAGGGAAAGACCAGGCATCCGGAGACATTTCGGTTCTTCCCGTCATGAAGCGTCAGCTGGGTGAGGCAGGGCCAAGGTCCGGAGCTCTGCCTTCAGGGCCTGCTAGCCCCGAGCCAAGGCAGCTTTGATGGCAGCCACCAGCTTCCGAAACTTGCTATCCGTGTCCACGAAGCCATCGCCTCCCTTCTTGGAGTGAACTAGCTTCCCGGCTACAGTCACTTCAAAGAAGCCGGTGGACTGGGGAGTCCCCTCACCACAGATATCTAGGCATCCGGGGAACTCATCTTCCAGCTTCTCCTTGAGCTGGAGATACTTGGGCTTGTAGCCTCAAGCGCCACAATAAACGCTGCACATATTTAAACTGAACTCAAGACTGACTCTAGGCTGATTACCTGAAAACTCAGGTTTTCCTTGGTCCACTAACACTATGAATAAAGCCTTTTTTTTTTTTTGTCTTTTTGAGACAGGGTCTCGCTATGCAGTTGAGGCTGGTCCTGAGCTCACTTTGTAGCCCAGGCTGGTCTCGAAGTTGCACCAATCCTCCTGCCTCAGCCTCCCGTGCTGGGATTACAGGCGTGAGCCACCACGCCCAGCTGTGAATAAAGCCTTTTGAGCCTCCTGTTGCAGTCTTTCTTTGGTCTCTTATCTGCACAGCTCTACAGTTCAAGCTCATTATAATCCTCCTGCCTCGACCTCCAAGTTCTGGGATTATAGGCATACTCCACTATGCCTAGTTTGTTTTCTTTTTTCATTCATAGTCTTCCAGGCATTTAAAGGCCTATTTTTTTGCTGATGCAGGAAGCATCCATACGTTAAATTTGAAATGCCTATTAAGCACTTTTGCAACACATCTATTATAAAACTGAAATACCTACTAAACACCTAAGTGAAGATAACAGGCAGTTAGGTGTGTTTTTGGGACAAAAGCCGAGGTGGGAACCATAAAACTGGAAGTCACCCACATTAGAAAAAAAAAAAAAAAAAAAAAAGAAAGAAAAAAAAAATTGTGGTGGAAACTACTGGAGATGGAACTCAAGGGTACTGTACCAGTAACTATGTCCTTACCCTATTTGTTTTTCTGATGCTAAGCACTGAATCTAGGACCTAAACACTGAGCTACATTCTTAGCCTTGTGCTAAATCACAGTTACCCAGGCTAGAGCCCATCTCATAATCCCCCTGCTCCATCCTCACATGGCTGGCTTTAGTTTTTGAGATAGGGTCTTACTATATTGCCCTGGCTGAGGTAAAACTCACACTCCTGTCTCAGTCTATCATATACACTTTTTATTTTTTGAGACAAAGTCTCAATAAGTTACCCATGCTGTCCTCAAATGTATGGTCCTTGTGGCTCAGCCTGTTCAGTAATTTAATTCTAAGACTGGATGAAATCACTAGATGACTGTGTAAAAACATCAGTTTGAGGACTGAACTCTGGAAAGTTAACAGTTTATGGAAATAAAGAGAAATGAACAAGAAACTAAGAACAGTCAGCTAGAAAAGAGCAGAATATTCCAAAGCCAGATAAGAAAAATACTTCAAAGGAATGTCAAATACTATTGACAGACTCAAAGATAAAAGAAGGGGCTGGGGAGATAGCTCCAAGGCACAAGTGCCTGCTGGGTGAGTGCAAGGTCGTGAGTTCAAACCCTGGTCCCACAAAAAAAAAAAAAAAAAAAAAAAAAAAAAAAAAAAAAAAAGATAAAAGAAAATAGGTGGACACTGACAACAGTTCTACAAAGCATTGTATATGGCTCCAAAGTTAATCCTGAGATTTGACCTTGGAAAATACAAATGATGAAAGTTTTGTTATACAGGTCTTGCTTTAACTTGCCCTCAATCTCCCAGTAGAAAAGCTTAATTACGAGGCATAAAATGCAGAGCTAGATTAGTATGGTGAGCTATAAAAGGCTTAAATCAACAGCCTTCAACAATGCCAATTTCACCAGTAACCTACTGCAATTATAGAATATTGGACTATGTATACAAATACATCTCTTAGTTCAAAGAGAAGAAAAATTTTTTTCTTTATACTATCAATTAGAAAATTTATCACATCTACATCCTGTACTCTGTATAACTACTATGAGGACAACAATACACAATTTGTCAATTATTAAGAATGTACTACTAATGTGTTTTGAAACTCTCATTTTATTTATTTATTTATTTATTTATGTATGTCTTTTTGAGACAGGGTCTCGCTATGCAGCTCAGGCTGGCCTTGAGCTCATTTTTGTAGCCCAGGCTGGTCTCGAACTCACACCGATCCTCCTGCCTCAGCCTCCCAAGTACTGGAATTACAGGCATGCGCCACCACGCCCGGCTTTTTTTTTTAAGAATTATTTTATTTATTTTTTCTTGTTTCAGAATTTTTATTTGTTTATTCACTCATTTTTATGGCCGGCTCAGCCCACCCCGAGTGCAGGGCTGGAGCAGCATGTGGTGCCGGGGATCAAACCGCGGACCCTGAAGCCGGCCAAGGTTTCCCAAGCAGGCGCTCTAGGCCACTGAGCCATCCCGCCAGGCCCCTCATATTATTTATTAAAAGTAATTTAAAAAAAGAGAAAATATGCCATGGATTTAGCAGTATCTGTCATTAGTGACCATGGCAGGACAGCTCTGGTAAAGCAGATTTAATGAGAAACTTGAGGGAACTCTCAGGTTTTGCCACAAAGTTAAACACAAAATGAGAAGCAGTTGAAGGGTAAGAGGTGAGAGATGTCATTTGTAAAATTTAAAAAACAGCATACTTCTGTGCTGATGTGAACACTCAGAAGAGAAAATACTAACTACTGAAAAGGAGGGCCCTTCTGGGAAGATAGAGTGAACAGCAGAGAAAGCCTTATGAGATTTGGTGCTCAGATACTAGAATACAGTAATGTGAGGAAGGACCTGAAAAACTGAAGCCTATGAGGAGAGCAGAGACTTCAATGATAGAGGGGGCGGGTGGCACTTTCTTGCTGAGCCTGGACTTACTGCATGGGAGGGGCAGCAGGAATCTGCAAACACACAGTGATACTGGAAACCTCAGAGGACTCCACAGAGAAGCACACCAATGGGAAGGATTAGATGCAGCAGACTGAAGAGCTATTGAGTTATTCCAGTTCAGACATTCCCCATGAGAGGGGCAACTGGCTAGCAGCCATCTTGCAGAGGAGCTGAGCTCAGAATTCATAAGATTGGTGGAACTGCTCCATTGAGTGACTCTCAGTGACAGGGTGACACTCCAATGTCAAGCTGACAGGGAAGTCAGGCAGCCAAGTTCAAGCATGCAGGAGGCACACAAGACTGCTGCAGACTGAACAAATCAATCTAGTCCCAGCCTCACAGCCAGACACCAGCCAGAACTTGACTCCAACTAAAGGTACAATTTTGCTGGGATTATCCACTACCCTGCTATGCCTAGGCTTGCTGGGATTAACTAACTCAGATTTGGACTCTTATCAGTGACAGCAAAGACACCTGGAAACTTTTTTTCCTTTTTTTTTTGGTCTTTTTGAGATAAGGTCTCGCTATGCAGTTCAGACTGGCCTTGAACCCACTTTTGCAGCCCAAGCTGGTCTCAAACTTGTACTGATCCTCCTACCTCAGCCTCCTAAGTGCTGGGATTATAGGCATGCGCCACAATGCCCAGCCCTTGAACCTTTTTTTATATTTTCTTTTTCACTTTTTTCTTCAATGTTTTTGAGTGTGAAGTTTCAGTTTTGTCATTTTTCTTTCCCTCCTGTTTTCTGCACCAGATTTCTAAAATGTGCAAGATCCTTTGTCCTCCAGCTTTGCTTCTAACTCTTCTGTATTTTTTCTTCTCCTCTTACCCCCCCTTAAATTTTCTTCCCTAAGAGTAAGGTCCCCATAATGAGGGCTTACTGATTGCATACAGTTTTTTTGGTTTGTTTTAGCACTATCTTTGGGATATTTTAAGGGAAATGCTGAACATCTACTTCAAAAAATTAAAATGAGATAAATATAAAGCCGTCTGCAATAGCCAAATCCTGGAAACAACCAAAATGGCCATCATCTGAAGAATGGTTGAAAAAGATGCAATATTTGGGGCCTGGCAGGATGGCTCAGTGGTCTAAAGCATCTGCTTAGGAAAGCTTAGGCAGCTGCAGGGACCGCGATTCGATCCCCAGCACCACATGCTGCACCAGCTTTGCCCTCAGAGCAGGCTGAGCTGGCCATAAAAATAAATAAATAAACAAACAAAAGTTCTGAAACAAGAAAAAAAAATAAAAAATAAAAAGGGGCCTGGCGGGATAGCTCAGTGGTCTAAAGCACTTGCTTGGGAAAGCTTGGGCAGCTTCAGGGACTGCGGTTTGATTCCCAGCACCACATGCTGCGCCAGCCCTGCCCTTGGGGCGGGCTGAGCCAGCCATAAAAATGAGTGAACAAACAAATAAAGGTTCTGAAACAAGGAAAAAAAAAAACAATAAAAAATTCTTTAAAAAAAATAAAAAAATAATAAATTCCTTCCGGCTGGAACCGCCATCTTCCAGTAATTTGTCAAAATGACTAACACAAAGGGCAAGAGGAGGGGAACCCGTTGTATGTTCTCCAGGCCCTTTAGAAAACATGGAGTGGTTCCTCTGGCCACATACATGCGAATCTAAAAAAAGGGTGACACTGTAGACATCAAGGGAATGGGTACTGTGCAAAAAGGAATGCCTCACAAATGTTACCATGGCAAAACAGAAAGAGTCTACAATGTTACCCAGCATGCTGTTGGCATTGTTGTAAACAAGCAAGTTAAGGGCAAGATACTTGCCAAGAGGATTAATGTACGTATTGAGCATATTAAACATTCAAAAAGTCATGACAGCTTCCTGAAACGTGTCAAGGAAAATGATCAGAAAAAGAAAGAAGCCAAAGAGAAAGGTACTTGGGTTCAACTGAAGCACCAGCCTGCCCCTCCCAGAGAAGCGCACTTTGTGAGGACCAATGGGAAGGAACCTGAGTTGTTGGAACCTATTCCCTATGCATTCATGGCATAAACTGGGATGTAGTTCTGCCATTCACCACCTAATTGACAGCTTAAGTGTTCTAGGTCCTGTATAAAAATAAAATTGCCCTGTGTTGTGAGGGTGATCTTCTTATTTGAAGAGGTATGTGGTTCCTTCTTACCTCAAACATATCTCAGCAGATTTTCACTGTAGTGGGTAATTGTGTCTGGTCTTTACTCTTCAGTGTTTTCTTGCTGAAAAGTATTGCTGAGGGATTGTGCAGGTGTATACCCAAATATTTATAAAATATTTATATTGGCTTGAAGATCTTGTAAATCACCATTGGGAAAAGATGTATCCAAATAAATGGAAGTCATTTCAGAAACAAATGTAAGTCCATTTCAGTTAAATAAATTGTTTAAAGCACAAAAAAATAAAAAACAATAAAACAATAAAAAATACTTTTTTTTTTTTCTTGTTTCAGAACTTTTGCTGGTTTATTTATTTTTGTGGCCAGCTCAGCCTGCCCTGAGGGCAGGGCTGGTACAGCATGTGCTGTCGGGGGATCGATCCATGGTCCCTGCGGCCGCCTAAGCTTTCCCAAGCAGGCGCTTTAGACCACTGAGCCATCCTGCTGGGCCCCAAAAATAAAAAATTCTTAAAAAAAAAAGATGCGAGCCAGGCGTGGTGGCGCACGCCTGTAATCCTAGCACTCTGGAGGCTGAGGCAGGAGGATTGGTGCGAGTTCCAGACCAGCCTGGGCTACAAAAGTGAGCTCAGGACCAGCCTCAACTGCATAGCAAGACCCTGTCTCAAAAAGACAAAAAAAAAGATGTGATATTTTCATATAATGGAATATTAATCAGCTATTAGAAATGATAAACCAAACCCTGCCCTTGGGGCAGGCTGAGCCGGCCATAAAAATGAGTGAACAAAGGTTCTGCAACAAGAATAAATAAATAAATAAATAAATAAATAAATAAATAAATAAATAAAATAAAATAATTCTTTAAAAAAAAAAAAAAGAAAAGAAATGATAAACCAGAAGACTTCATACATAAACAGATGTTTCTTGAACGTATACTCACAAGTGAAATAAACCAGACCTACATAGGCAAATACTGTATAGTCTCCCTAGTGTAAGATCTTAAAAGAAGAAATAAATAAATAGGGCCTGACAGGATGGCTCAGCAGTCTAAAGCACCTGCTTGGGAAAGCTTAGGCAGCTGCAGGGAGCATGGTTCGATCCCCAACACCACATGCTGCACCAGCCCTACCCTCAGGGCAGGCTGAGCCAGCCATAAAAATAAATAAATGAACAAGCAAAAGCTCTGAAACAAGAAAAAATAAAATAAAATCAAAAATTCTAGAATAAAAATAAATAAATAAATAAATAAATAAATTTTGGGTGGTACCAGGAACAAACTTCAGGACCTTGCGTTTTCTTCATTCTCAACCTCTAGATTTTTTTTTTTTTTAGAAGAGTGACTTAAATACAAAATGCATTTGGAAGAGTTAAAAAAAATTAATGTTTATTGAAGGTATTAATGTTTGTTTCATCAGTCTACATACCTATGTCTGTTGATCTATACTGATTTGATGATGAAAATATGTAATGCAATCGTTAAATTTTTCTTATTTTGAAATTCTGTACCACATGTACTCTTACTTGTTACTTTTTTTTTCTATCTTTGTTTCTGCTATTTTTTACTCTTTAAAATTAAAATAAATAAAAGAAAATATAGCCGGGCATGGTGGCACATGCCTGTAATCCCAGCACTCGGGAGGCTGAGGCACGAGGATCAGTGCAAGTTCGAGACCAGCTTGGGCTCCAAAAGTGAGCTCAAGGCAGGCCTCAACTGCATAGTGAGACCCTGTTTCAAAAAGACAAAAAAAAAAAAAATAATAATAATAATAATAATTAAAGATAATAATAATAAAAGAAAATATATCTAATAAAAGAACAATATGAATACATTTAAAAAAAGCAGTCTGCTCAGAGCTTCATGTAACAGTATTACGGATAGTTATGACTACTAAGAGGACATTAAAAAAAAAAAAAAAAAAGGCATTACACCTATGACCTTCTTATATGCTATGTCCTGATCAGCAGTCTCCAAGGCTACCTGCAGTCAGCAGTCAGCCAGGGTATTGCTCTGACCTTTCCTAATTACTGACCCATTCCAAGGCTAACTCCACACAGGCTCTGAAAAACACAATCCAATTACCAACATACAAAACCAAAAAAAAACTGTTTTTTTTTTTTTTTTTGAGCAGCTCAGCCTGCCCTGGGGTGGAGCTAGCGCAGCATGTGGTGCCAGGGATCGAACCTCAGTCCCTGTGGCTGCCTAAGCTTTCCTAAGAAGGCACCTTAGATCGCTGAGCCATCTCGCCAGTCCCAAAAATATTTTTTATTGCTGAGTCATTTTAAGGTTCTACAGGAAACCCCGGAGCTTTTCGTGGAGTCCACACATCAGGAGAGAGACTAAGCCCAGAGTCCTCTGAGTTCCACTTAGAGAACTACCTTCTCTGACTTTGTTAATCTTATTAGTCCCTCCATGTTACTTCTACTTCATCTGTTCGATACCTGTGGAAAAATAGGAAATACTTGGAAGACAATCCCTTAGCATTTTCCTATCATCTCTACTCTCAAGTTCCTTACCTATCTTTTCTGATTGTTTTTTTTCTCACCTCTCACATACCTCCTGTCTTCCTCCTCCACAGACTGACTCACTCACCTTTGTGTAATCCCAGAATCACTGAGAGGAGTCCTATGTCCCGCTTGAAACATCTCCCAGCCAGCTTGGGCTATCATGGCTCCATTGTCAATGCAGAATCTGGGAAGGAAAGAGATGTGAAACCTGTAGTCCAAGAGAAAATCATAATAAAGGTGAAAGAGAAAGAAAGCAAAAAAGGGAAAAGACTTACCGCTCATCTGTGGCAAAAAGCTGGGCCCCGCGTTCCTGGCACATTGTCTGCATCATCTCCTGCAGCCTCACATTACCTATGGGGGAGGAGACAGAGTGTGTTTTAACCATCACGGCCTAGGCCACTGTATACTTTATGTGCACTTAGGATTAGGCATGAGGATTGGGAAGGACCCGGCAAGCAATTTTCCCCAACCTGTAGCAATTTACAACCTCAGAAAGAGATGCCCAATGCCAGGACTAGGTAATCAATGCCATGCACTGATACATACACCCAACACCTCCCACAATGAGGGCCTCCTGGGAGCCACAGTGTGCCATGGCTCGCTCTGTGATCTCCACCAGCATTGCAAACACAGTTTCCTGTGGAGAACAAACAAGGTGAAAATATTAAAGAGGCACCTAAGCTTAGTTCTGCTCTGTCCTATAAAACTTCTCTAGCCTCCACTTTTTTTGTTATTTATTTATTTATTTACTTATTTACTTAGATAGGGTTTTACTAAGTAGTGCAGGCTGGTCTTGAACTCACTCTATAGCCCAGGCTGCCTTCCAACTCACAGCATTCCTTGTGCCTCAGCCTCCTAAGTGATGGGATCACAGGCACGTGTACCACTCAGTTCTAGTCTCTACTTTCTAGCCCCATTTTTTACTCCATTACCTGCAGGGAGAAACACAGATCTTCAGGAGTACACTCGCCTGCGGCTAATAACCGCAGAGCTGCATCCTACAATTAAAGGGGAAAACAGTGAACAGAGCCAGGTTATGGCAGTATGAGTCTCTAATCTCAATACTCTAGGAGGTCTGATGGGTTAGCTCAGGTATCTATCAAGCACCTTCTTGAGCCAAACCAGTCAGGGGCAAGGGCCTGCAATTTGACCTTAGCACCGTATGCTGTCCCAGACCCACCTGAGCCAACCAAAAAAACCAAATAAACAAACAACCCCTGCCCCCCCCCCAAAGAATCCTTCTCAATAGTCTGGGAATAAATACATACATACATACATACACACATACTCTGGGAGACTGAGGCAGGAAGATCACAAGTTTGAGCCCAACAGGGCCCTTTAACAAGATCCTTCTCAAAACTTAAGTATTTGCATAAAGTCTAAGGATGTACCTCAGTGCAAAGGCCCAGGGTTCAATCCCCAACAACCTCCAGTCCCCAACTCAGTCACAGGCAGATTTTTCTTTTGTTCCATGCTGTGTCTATTATTTACTTATTTTTAGGTATTTTAGTCCAGGGTTTACAGGGTCCTACTACACAGACTGGACTCATAGTGATCCTACTGTTTTCTGCCTCCTAAGCACTGGGATTATAGGTGTGCACCACCACATCCTATCTCAGTATGACTCAGAGGCAGGGCCAGCATGACACACCAAGGATCCCTGTGCTTGCCTAAGTAGGCGCTTTAGTTTGCTGAGCTATCTGGCTGGCCCTTGTGTCATTATTTTGAACACTGTCTGATAAACAAAACATATTCAGTGAATATCTGTTCAACCGTTATACACAGCACCTGACAAAGACCAGTGCTATATGCAGGAAACACACGAGTAAGCCAAATAGCTGTGCTGCAGTAAAAACGCACAGAGGTCCTCAGTCCTCATACTGCTGACACTCACCTCAATGAAAGATAAGATCCCTGAGAATGAGACATCCATCCCTTTCACAGTATATGGCAGCTCAACTAGCTTCTTGCCTCTATGGAGAAGAATGAGAAGCGGCTCACTTCCCAATGATCCCACAAAACCTATATGCAGGGAAACCCCTCAAGCCCTCATCTTCTACTTATGTCTTCTTACCGTTTTGCCATTTGTTCAATGTTGTATCCTGGACTCGGATCATTAGAAATCTACCATAAGAGAAAAGAAAAAAGTATACAATCAACTGGACATGAGCCAGGTGTAGTGGCACACGCCTGTAATCCCAGCACTTGGGAGGCTGAGACAGGAGGACTGGTGTGAGTTCGAGACCAGCCTGGGCTACAAAAGTGAGCTCAAGGCCAGCCTGAACTGTATAGTAAGACCCTGTCTCAAAAAGACAAAAAAAAAAAAAATCAAGTGGACATGGTGACCCACATGCCTGTAATTCCAGCTACTCAGGAAACTGAGGCAGAAGGACTTCAAGTTTGTTTAAGGACAGCTTGGGCAACTTAGTAATACCCTTTAGGGCTGGGGATGTATGTAGGTCAGTGGTATAGCACTCCTGGGTTCAATCTCCAGTGCAACCAAAATCAAAAAAACATATAAAAATGATAACCATGCTGGGAAGATAGCTCAGCAGCATAAGTGCTTGCTTGGTAAGCCCAAGGTCCTGAGTTCAATCACTGGCACAAAATAATAACAACAATGCAAATATACAGCCATTCTTGAGTATTTTACCCCACCAAGTTAAAAGCCATCAATAAATACTTTTATGGAATTGTATACAGTAGATACATACCCAAGATACACACTTAAAAATGTACACAATAGCCGGGCGTGGCAGCTCACGCCTGTAATCCCAGCACTTGGGAGGCTGAGGCAGGAGGATTAGTGAGTTCGAGACCAGCCTGGGCTTCAAAAGTGAGCTCAAGGTCAGCCTGAACTGCATAATGAGACCCAGTCTCAAAAAGACAAAAAAAAAAAAAAAAGTACACAATATACACTAAGAATCTTAATTACCCATTCATGTAGGATTAAAAAAGATAAAAGGAATGCCTGCAATTCCAGCACTCTGGGAGGCTGAGGCAGAAAGGTCAGAAGTTTGAGTCTAGCCTGGGCAACTGAATGTGAAGCGCTGTCTCAAAATAAAAGAGCTGAGGATGTAGTTCAGTGCAAAGGCCCTGAGTTTAATGCTCAATACAACAATAAGATAAAAACAACACAGTAAGTGGATGATGCAGATGACAGAGTCTGAGACCCAGGAAGCATAAGAAGCTATTTATTACTTCCATTTCTACTGCTTCCCAGAAACTCATCCACATTAGGTTCCCTGCAGTCTTGATAGCTTACCTTTAGCACTCGAGCGAAGCGATCCAGACAATTGCCCACAGCAATATCAATGGTTTCTCCAAAGATTCGATACCGATGTTCTGAGTAGGCAATGACCTAAGGGTGATGAGGATGTCCATGAAACCAAGTCTGCAAAAAGGAGAATGTGACTTTGGGGAACACGGTTGCAAAGCATCAACGTGGCCAAGTTAGCTTCTGATAAGAAATAAAAACATAAAATGTCCCTGCCACTTCCTGGTGCTATTAGGGTTTCCTTTCTTTTGATGTAGTTTTTACTCTACTGCCAAAACAGTTGATGACAAAGGGAAAGGAAAAATTTGCCATTCTTTCCATTTTTCTTTTTTTTGTATTTTTGAGACAGGGTCTCGCTATGCAGTTGAGGCTGGCCTTGAGCTCACTTTTGTAGCCCAGGCTGGTCTCGAACTTGCACCGATCCTCCTGCCTCAGCCTCCCGAGTGCTGGGATTACAGGCGTGAGCCACCACGCCCGGCGTTTTTTTTTTTTTGTTCTTTCCATTTTTCTTATCTGCTCTTACCAATCTAATCATTGTCCCTGTTTCTTACACCAAAGTAAGCTTCAAAAGGGAAGAGGAAAACTATACTACTGCTCTTCATCAAGTCCTTTAGCCTCAGATACTTTCTGTGCATCAGCTATCAGGCCTTAACCAGCTGCCTATCCTCTACCAACTGATATTCCCACATATCTTTCATAGCAATGTTTACTTCCCTCTAATGACAACCATTTCATAAACAGAGGACAATGCTGAACAAACTACTAACAGCAAACCATCAGGTATTATTAGAAAAGAATCCAATACCAACCTTAAAAGATCATATAAAGTATTCCAAATTACTTTAGCTTCACCTATAAATTTAAAGTATCTCCATCATTTACAAAGAAATTCTTGAAAAGTTATTTATATTTTAATGCTCTTGAAAAAAAGTCTAAGTATTTGTGCTCAATAATGTAACACATGTAATTACCCTAAAGAAATAAATCAGATGCTGGCCCTTAGTTTTAATTGCAAACATTTAAAAAAAAATTCCACTGGATGTGGTGACACATACTAGTACAAATCGTAAGGACAGATGCTCTCAAAATAACAAAATTTATTTAACTTTTAGTTTTTCAAGACAGAGTCTTATTCTATGCAATTCAGGCTAGCCTGAAACTCATAGTGACTCTTCAGCCTACCCTGTGAGTGCTGTGATTATAGGTGCATACCACCATACCTGGCCTTACTTATCTACCTACCGGTCTTCCTTCCTACCTCCCTCTTTGTTTCTGCCTTTGTCTTTTTTCAGAACCTTTATTTGTTTATTCACTCACTGTTATGGCCGGTTCAGCCCACCCCAAGGGCAGGGCTGGCGCAGCATGTGGTGCCGGGGATCGAACCACGGTCCCTGAAGCCGCCCAAGCTGCCCAAGCTTCCCCAAGCAGGCGCTTTAGACCACTGAGCCATCCCGCCGGGCCCTCTGCCTTTGTCTTTTTGAGACAGGGTTTCAACTATGCAGTCCAGACTGGCTTCGAACTCACTCTGTAGTCCAGGCTGGCCTCGAACTCAAAGGGATTGTCTTGCCTCCACCTTAAGTGCTGGGACTATAAGTGGGATGACAGGGCTGTGCTGCCACACCAGGCCTTATCACTCTTCTCTAAAGTGAAAATTCCTACTCTTTATAATCACATACATAAAAGTCAATTAACATCCTAATGATTGTAAATGTTCTATTACTACCCAAAACCACAATGTCACAAACTTTGTAAAGTCTTCTGTAGTAACTTAGGTTTAGATAAGCCAGCTTTGTTCTTGTAGTTCCTACAACTCAGGAAGAACAAGGAAGCTGCTAGTAGAGTGTTTCAGAAATTAACATGGAATGAGTAAAATACTCTCAATACCTGAGTATTTCCTCCGCTGACATATAACACAGTTGGGCTGGTAGCTCCTGTGATGAGTCGGCCCATTTCGATGTGGCCTATGCAATGGTTCACACCTATGAGTGGTTTATTCCACAGCTGGGCCAATGTACGGGCCACGACTGCTACAGAAGCCAATGGGGCACCCATACCAGGACCTACACAGATAGAAATGAGAGTTAGAATCTGAGAGATGAGAAAAAACAGGTGAGCAGAGTAGGAGATGAGTGTGCCTACAGCAAGGGGTGGCACAGGCAAAGAATACACTACTTTAACTTAGCCAGTCTCAGCTGTACTCTTCACCGGACCATTTTCCGAACCATACCTTTGGTGTATGCAATACAATCGATATCCTGGGAGGTTAACCTAGCTTCGGTTAGTGCTTCCTGCAGCAAGTCTAGGATAACAGCTCGGTGGTGCTTGGCAGTAGCACCTGGGAGGAATCCTAGGAAATGAACACAGTCTGAAGATCACAATTTTTGTAGCAAAGGTACAGAGTAATTCAAAATAAAGTTTGAGTGATGTAGGAACAATCCTTTCAGTTTTCCATAGTTTCAGATATTCTTTCCAGGTCCTGTACATGCCATTTAGCTTTCAAAAATGTCCTTTATCATACTCAAATTCTTAGCTTTCTGCATTTAATTTAAATGATACACATTTCTTACTCTTTGATGACTTTTTCTATCACCCTACAAAACTGTATACAGTGAACCATCATTTCTATGCCCAAGTGCCTAGAAAAGTAAGTGGCAAACATGCGTGTACTTTCCAATGAACAACCTGTCACAGGGACACTTTTCAGGTTTGGACAGCTCAGGTGCCTTTTCCTATGTACACAGATGTTTTCGGGGAAGGTACACAAGCTACAGCACCTTATAAGTAATATTAAAAGTTATGTGTCTGTTCGTGTAGTCCTAAGACCCAGCAATACGCTTAGTATTCCCATTTTAAGAGCAAGGAAAAAAAAAATTTAAAAAAGAGCAAGGAAAATACATCAAAAACATCACAGGAATACAAAAATAGCTGTCAGGTAGATCTGTCTTGACACCTAAGCTAGGAATCTTTGTTTTTATCTCTATAATATTTCTAATTCTATCCCCCAAAGAACCATTTATTACACTGTAAATATTCGTGTTGCGTCTCACTCCACAGCAGCCTCATAACATTTTTGAATACTCACAACATAAAAGGGACTCAGAACCTGAGCGAACCAAAATTCCAAGTTCCTGTGACTCTTCTGCCTTGAAACAACTCACATAACTTCAATCGGACAGGACACACACCAAAAGAAAAGGAGGGAAACGCGTCCAATCCCACGTCATTAGAGTTGAGGAAATGGGTGCGGAGAAGCGGGTCTAGAGTTCAAGTCCCTACTCGCTGCTCACCTGTGCCCGGAGGCGTAACATAGGTCCGCCGCGGGTTCGCCAGCACCTCGCCATCCCGCACCAAACCCACGCCGATCTTGTTGGCGCTACCTTCAAAGCCTAGCACCACCGGCATGGTGTAGGCCGGAGACACACTGGAGGTCCTCCGGCGAGCTGCGGCGCTGTGGAAGCTCTCAACGGTGCGCGCCGGGCGCAGACCCTGCGGCACGGACGACCTGGGTCAGTCGGCCAACACAGAGTCGGGAGCGCGGAGACAAATACGCAGCGCCGGTGGGAGGAGCTCGGGCAGGGGGAGCGCGCGCCCCGTCGCTGCTCCCTCTAGGCCCCCAAAAGGGCCTGTCTTTCCATCTGCCAGCGGCGCTGAACGGGCCTCGGCGCCTTACAACCCTGTCCGTTCCCTCCAGTCCCCAGCCCAACTTCTCCACTATTTTCTTCCCTTTTATACAACGTCGTGTAGGTCACAGTGGAAGACTAATTCGCGAAACTGGCACTTCTACAAACAGCTAGAAAATGGAGCTATGGGGCCTTCAGTGCTCCGTAGATATCAAAGAGGGAGGGATTTTGTCGTCACGTGATTCCAGAGAGCCCAATCAGCCGCACTCCTCGGCCAGCAGGGGCAGCGTCGGGTCGCGTGACCACGCCTGTAACTCATGTGGTGGCCCAGCGTGCTTTAGTCTTTGTGCTCGGCTACGGAAACAAGAAGACTCGCTAGGACTTCAGCAGGTCAGATAGAAGGTTGCTGTGTTCCCCTCATACGGGGTTCTCAAGAGGCCTGATGGGTCACAGGACTCTTCATTAAGGTCCCCATTTGGCCCATGGGCTGACTTTGCCAATGTAAGGCACTCAGCAATAATGTAAAGTGGGTGAGGGTTGAGGAGCCCATGATTCTCGAAGCGGGGGCAAGGATTCAAAGATACAGTGGTTCGAAAGGCCGACGTAGTCGGCAACGACAGAAGGAGTATTCCATCTATCTATCTATATTTATTTATTTGTTTGTTTGGTGGGACTGGGGTTCAAACTTAAGACCTTGCACTTGGCAGGCGCACTTGTGGCTCGGAGCAATCCCCCCAGCCCGGAGTATTCTCTTTAGCCTTATCTGACTCTGCGGGTTGTTTTTTTTTTTTTTTTTTTCGTCTACAGACCACCCGGTGAAAATACTGTTTTGGTGGTTGACGAGGTACAGGTACCGAGGGGCCTTCGTTACAGGGATGCCAAAGCGTGGGAAAAAGGGATCAGTGGCAGAAGATGGGGAAGAGCCCAAGAGAGGTAGGAGAATTAAATGAGCCCTTCCTATAAGGAGAGGGTGGTATTTATTTATGCTACGAGTGATACACACCGAGTCAGGTCAGTTATATATTAATCTGTGTTAATCGTAATTCTTTCACCATTATGTCTTATTTTGTAGAGCCCGAGGCCAAGAAGAGTAAAGTGGGAACAAAGAAAAACGAAAAAGAGGCAGCAGGAGAAGTCCCGGTCTTATATGAGGATCCTCCAGATAAAAAAACTTCACCCAGTGGCAAATCTGCCACACTTAAGATATGCTCTTGGAACGTGGATGGGCTTCGCGCCTGGATTAAGAAGAAGGGTTTAGATGTGAGTAGTTCAAACTGGCCTGGAACTCGCTGTAGTCCTGCCTTAGCATAACAAGCATGTGCTTCAATGTCCAGGTAGTAACATCAGTGGAATGAAAACAATTCTTGTCTATGTGTCCATGCTTTCATTTCTGTTGCATGGTTTCATGTCTCTTCTTGTTCCAAAAACCACTTTATTGGGCTTTCTCCATCAGTCCTGCATTGTTAATGATTACTGCTTAAAATCCTAGTTCAAATTAGGTATGGTTGAAACCTGTATCTCCAGCACTCTGGGAGGCTGAAGCTGGATTGTAAATTTGAAGTTAGGGCAGTTCAGTAATTTAGTGACTGTATCTCAAAGAATGAAAAGGCTGAGGATGTATCATAGTACAAAGGTCCAAGATTAATCTCTAGTACCTCAAAAAAACAAACTACAGTATGTGGCTTTTCCCTTCTTTAGTTCTCAGTCACAACTTATAATTGCTTAAGTATTAACAATTTGGGATGGGGGTTTGATCACTGGCACCACACGCTGTACCAGGCCCCCCAGGTACAGAGATGGTATTGTGGTGCATACCTGAAATCTCAGTGTCTAGAAGACTTGAAAACAGGAGGATCGCTACAAGCTTGATCTGTGTAGTGAGACACTGTACTAAATACATTTTTTTATAAAAAATTGTTATTTGTTGAATTTCTCGGGCCTGAGAATTATGTATACCTAGTGTAGTGTGTATGAACTGTCTAGTAAATATATCTGCTGAATTAATACTTGTTCTGGAGTTGGGGAGATAGCTCAGTAGAATAAGTAGTGCCTGCCCTGCAAGCACAAGGTCTTGGGTTCAATCCGTGGTACCACAAAAAAAAAACTTGTTCTGGCTTTGTTTCTACTCACAGTGGATAAAGGAAGAAGCTCCAGATATCCTGTGTCTCCAAGAGACAAAATGTTCAGAGAACAAACTCCCAGCTGAGCTTCAGGAGCTGTCTGGACTGTCCCATCAGTACTGGTCAGCTCCTTCTGACAAGGAAGGATACAGCGGTGTGGGTCTGCTTTCCCGCCAGTGCCCACTCAAAGTCTCTTATGGCATTGGTGAGACCCTATTAACTTCTAGACTCTTTTAAGTCAATTGTTAGTACTCCAACCCTGTTTAGTCCTTTTTCTGATTTTTTTAATATTGACTTCATTTCTGTTAGGTGAGGAGGAACATGACCAGGAAGGCCGGGTGATTGTGGCTGAATTTGACTCATTCGTGCTGGTCACGGCCTATGTGCCCAATGCAGGCCGGGGGCTGGTAAGGCTGGAGTACAGGCAGCGCTGGGATGAAGCCTTTCGCAGGTTCTTGAAGGGCTTGGCATCCCGAAAGCCTCTCGTGCTATGTGGGGACCTCAACGTGGCTCATGAAGAAATTGACCTTCGTAACCCCAAAGGAAACAAAAAGAATGCTGGCTTTACTCCACAGGAGCGCCAAGGCTTTGGGGAACTACTCCAGGGTGTGCCGCTGGCTGACAGCTTTCGTCACCTGTACCCTAATGCTGCCTATGCTTACACCTTTTGGACTTACATGATGAATGCTCGGTCCAAGAATGTAGGTTGGCGCCTTGATTATTTTCTGTTGTCCCATTCCCTTTTACCTGCTTTGTGTGACAGCAAGATCCGTTCCAAGGCCCTTGGCAGTGACCACTGTCCCATCACTCTGTACTTAGCACTGTGACACATTCGCACTGTGAGCCTGAGAATAACTACCCTCTCCCCATACAGATACTCCTCCTTTACTAGCCCTCTAAAAGCGCACTTCTCATTTATGGGAATACGAATCCTTTGACCAGGCATCATTAACAGGGTTTTTTGGTTTTTTTTTAATACAAGGTGGTTTTTTGTGTGTGTGTGGATCCTCCTTATATTAAAGTTTGTGATGTTCTTTTTTGAACTATCTGTAAGTAAAAGACCATAGTTTCAGCCTTGCTGTGTTTATGTTTACCTTTCAGTGGGGCTACTAATACAAGTTAACAACTAGAAAAATTATTCATGACCTTATTTATTTACAAGCACTGGATAAATCCCTAACCTCTACCCAGCTCAGTTAAGTACTGCAACTGGGGCTGCAGTGGGGTAAGGAAGGCTGGAGGGAAGAATTAAAGGAAATAGTCTGGGGAAATATGCCCCACATTAAATAATTATATATACATCAGTTCCCATGGTTCTGTACAGAGCAGCGGCTGGCCCCACCCCAACAAGACACGGAATGTAGGGGAAGGAGACGGTACTGAGGTCAGAGTCAGCCCCTGGTGAAGTGCAATAGCAGCAGCAAGGTCCTAAGTGGTGCATGAGAGGGGAACCCCCAGGGCTACCCACCCCCCACCCTGCCCTGGAATGTGTAAGGGACAGGAATGGGTCTCGGAGCATACAGGAAAGACAAGGATAGAACCATCAGTAGGACCCAGACTTAGGGGCAACACCTTGCCCAAATTCACCCTAAACACAGCAACCCTTGGAGGAAAGCAGAAGGCCAGCAGTGGTTTTCTCTACCCCTCCAAACCTAAGTGGGGGCCTGGTTCCTACCTCTCCCCTGGGAAAAGGAAGGCAGCTGCCTGGCTTCCACATAGAAGCCCGGGGAGCCTTTTACTCCAACTCCCTTTGTAGTGTCACTGTCCCCACCAGGGAGGGGCCAGGCACAGTCTGTGGCTCATTAAGGGGGCTCAGGAGAAGTTCTGGACAGGGTGGCTGACCTTCATACAGGCCCAGTAGAGGGCCCGGCCCAGACACAGCACAGCCAACAGGATGACCAATGCCCAGGCCGCATATATACCTCCATATCGTCGTGCATGTTTCCATGTCCCAAACTGAGAAAAAAGGAAAAAAAGATGAGAAGCCCAGGAATAGTAACAATTCATTTCATTCCTGTTCCTATCCACAAGTAAACATTTTCAAGGCCATCTGGAAAGCCAGATTACTCAGTCCCCTTCTCTAGAAGTGGAAATAATCCCAGACATCTGTCAATACCTTAGTCTGAGCCAAGCCTAGTAGCCACTCAGTTTAAACCATTTCTTCACCGCCCCAACCCATACGGAAGTCTTAATATCTGCAGCAATAAGGCAGTCATATGTTATCAGCTTATCTATACAGTGAAGGTCCCACCACCACTTTTTCTAGGTTACCAGTTTCCCATCACACAAAAATGATGAGCCCAATGAAGAAAAAGCCTGGCTTAAGATTACTCACAGCAAGCCCAGTGGCTGTGACTGCCAAAAGTAAGCCAAGCAAGAAGCAGCAGATACATCTCTTTCTTGGATATCTGCGCCCAATAGATGACCTGTAAGGAAGTAAAAGACAGTCCTAAGGGCTCTGGTGCTTTTTGTTGCACTCAGCACCAAATTACCAGATCAATCCTTATTCACTTACACTTTCCTGCAGTGTGGGCAGCGGGCCAAGGTTCGGTCAGTGAACTCAGTCCACTATTGAGAAAGAAAAAGTAATTATAGAAGGAAAGTCTTCCTCAATGTGAACCTTGGGGCATGGAAAAATGAGAAATGTGGACAGAATTGTTCAGGGTTCGTTCATTGTTGCTCATGGTATCGCCAACAATCCCTTCTCACCAAAAAAGTATTCTTGCAATGTCCACAGATGACCCTAACACCCATTGGCTGTGGTTCTGGACTCAGAGGTCCTGGATGGACAGGGCCCAGGTTGATGATTCTTTTGCTATAAGGAAAAAAACTGTATGTGAGAAACTTTTAATTCTAAAAATCCCCAGTGTGCCTCTTCCACATCCCCACTCCCTGTACATCAAGTTCCTTTACTTCCCTGAACATGTACAATGTTAGAATCCCTCACCTTACACCAGAGAACCTATGAGAAAGAATACTATACTTTGGGTCTCTAATTCCCCTTTTGTCTCAAGATAATTCATGCGCCCACCTGTTTTTTGTTTTAATCATTTATTTATTTACTTATTTGGTACAAGGTCTCACACCTTTTGTAATTCAGACTTGTAGTGAATCTGTCTCAGTCTCCCCAGTGGTGGGATACTAGGCATGCACCACCACACCTGGTCTTGGTGGCCAGCACAGTGGCACAGCATGCAGTACTGGGGATCAAATTGGGGTCCTTGCACTTGCCAGGCGGGTGCTTAGAATGCTGAGCTATCTCCCCAGTATCATCCACCAGTTATTCTTTTTTTTTTTTTCCCACCAGTTATTCTTGTACAGAACAGTTTTATCCCACTCTTTGCTGAGATGAAGACAGTTATTTACAGTATTTCTAAGTCAAAGCATCATCTTTTTCTGCTTATAAATACTTTCAAACCTTTATATTTTCTATAAGCATTCATTTTTTTTTTATTTCCCAATTTTCTTTACTTATCCTCTTCCCCATTTATGTCTCTTACCAATAGGGCCTAGGGCAGGCAATCCGCTGGGATGTCACTTTGCAGATAAGGAGACAGTTACAGGGACATCGAACATATTTTTTCCCTGGGGGTGCATTCTTGATTGGCTAGAGAACAATTGAGATATTAGTAAGCAAACCTCTAATCCCAATTCCTTCCAAGCACACTTTTGCCAGGGAGAAATGAAGAGAGACATATGAGATGTTCAAATAGAACTAAATCTTAATATCCAGAATACGTATGAAGATGAACATTAACTTTGGTTAAAGTGGCTTTTGGGGAAATAGCTATGTAAGGCTCCGGGAACTGAAACTGAGTTTCATGAAGAGCCCTTGGTCTGGGACTAGAATTGAGATCAGAAAGAGGATTCAGGAAACAGGGCCCATTTTGTACACACGTATAACTCACAGTGGCTTCATTGCAGACACCACATTTGACCACATGCTGATGCATCTTGCCTTCCACGTTGATGAGAGACTGGCAGACTCGACAGGTGATCATGGGTGCATTGCCACTGTCGGGACTGGTCAGAGGCGAGTAAGGCGGTGGGTCTTCCCCCGGCAGCACCGCTGGATGTCCCTCAGGGAACGGGGAAAATGCTAAAGAGGAACCAGATAAAAAAGGCTGGGATCACTCGCAAAACCCCTTATTGAAGCTCCACAGGGGCAAGTCGCTCTATCTCTGATTTTCAACCCTTCTGATCAAGCTCAGCAGGCTTCTCAAATCCGCGCGTGCACTAGCCTCCTCTGAAAACTTATCCATTCCCGAGCTCGGGATAAATTGCAGGAGGAAGGAAGCTGGTATCTCCGTGGAACAGGTGTCACAGTACCGCACCTGACGCTCGGGCCCCGCCCCCGCCCCGCCCCCTCCGCGTACCCCAGGGAACTCGGGCCCGCCCTGTCTTACCCTGGGGCGGGGCATGTTTACCGGCTCCATACGGTGGTGCGGAGGGGGTCAGGCCTCCCCCGGGCCCGGCCCCACTACCGCCCGGCCCTACTAAGCCGTTGCCGCCAGCGCCACTGTCGATGGACTCGGACAGCAATGGGGAACGCTCTCCATCTGCCGCCATGGCTGTCTCCCTCCAGGGTCAGCGCTCCAGGTCCCTTCGCCGCCGTCGCTACCGTCGCCGCCGCTACCGGGTCCCCCAGGCGCCTGCGCGCCCGGCTCCCGACTCGCCCCGCAGCTAGCGGCCGGCCCCGCCCAGTTCCGTCCCGCAGCACGCGACAGCCTATCCCCGCCCTTGCTGAGCTGTCATTGGTGTAGGTGACCCAGTTCCCGGTCTGTGAAGGCAACTCTCCTTCCCCATTGGCGAGCGCCGCAGAACGTCACCATCACATGACCTGCCAAGAGAGGCTGAGCTTGCAAAAATTGCACGTGACTCTGAGTTCTGCAGGCCATTGGAAGCGTGGCCCATCGCGCTACCTCCAGACCGGGAGGTGGGATTGGACTGCTTCTCCTCACTGGTTACGGTGTCAGGAAGCTGCGTGCCCTCTGTTCCTGCGCGTCATCCGCTTCTCACTGGACCGAAGATTCCCCTAAAAGATTTTTCTTTGCGTTATGGGTCGCCGCCCTTTGGCCGATGACTTCTTTCCTTTAGTCCTGTGATCTGTAAGGCACAACTTTATTGGCTCAAAATTAGCGCCAGAACATGAAGGGCGTGGATTAAGCATTGGGGAAGGAGGGGCAGTGAGTGCAGAAGCTTGGGCTAGTAGCTATGTGGCATGTTGTGCCAACAGCCGGGGTTGTTAGCTTCTCTAGTCAAGGGACATCTTTAAAACCAAGGTGGACAGGTGTGGCATGTGCCTGTAATCCCAAATTCTTGAGCCCAGCATGGACAATATAACAATTTGGCAAGATGCCCTCTCAGGATTAAAATAAAAAAAGATGGATGGAGTTGTAGCTCAACCGTGTTTTCAGTGTCCCAGTAGAGGTGGCAGTGGGGAATCAAGGTAACTGTGTACCAGGAAGATATAATATAAAAAAAAAAAATTAAACATTATATCACTGATTTTTTTTCCCACTGGTCTCTTGTAGGACAGGACATGAGCCTGTTCTCTAGGGAACAGTCTTCTAGATGCCACCCTCGAGGCCCCCGTCGCAGATAACGTTACGAAATTGGAGTTGTAGCTCAGTGAAACCATTTGCCCAGTGTGCATCAGGTCCTGGGTGCGATCCTTAGCACTGGGGGATGGAAAGGGGATTGTAATATTTCCTTTTTATGCAGTGTCTGTGCTCCTGGAAAGAGAGCGGCTAGTTTTACACAACTTAATGACACCAACCATTACAAGTATGCATGTTTATTAGTTGAATTAACCAATAAATCCAACAACATATAAATCACGTTGTTTGGCTGACACAGCTTTAACATTGAACTTTTAACTTTTGTGGGAAGGGTGGTGAGAGACCATCACCCTCCATAGCCTGGCCTTGAACTTACTGTGTAGCTCATGCTGGCTTCAAGCACCCCCTGATTTTCCTGCATTAAGACTCCCAAGGGCTAGGATTATAGGCATATGCCATTAGGCTCAGTTATATTTGTTTTACCTTTCTTCTTAGCCACAAGACTGTCAGTAGGGTGGTGTTCTAAAAAATACTGAAAAACACTCAGCTAGGAGGATCACTGTGAGTTCAGATGAGACTACAAAGTGAAGCCAGCCTGAACTGCATAGAAAGACCCCATTTAAAATAAATAAATAAATACAGCAAGTTGATCTTATTTACTCACACCTGTGTACCAATATTCATCCCTGCTCAACTTGCCAAGAAGAGGAAGTAAAATTGCTTTTTCAAACTTATATACTTTACAAAGTAGGTGCCCAAAGATGAAATGCATAGGGTTCTTCCTAAGTGAAAGGGAACTTGTTTTCTTCCTTTCAACTTTATTGGATGCTTTTAGGGCAGAGTAGGAATTTATATCAAAGTGAATAACTTCTTCGAAGAGGAATGATTTAGGAAGTCTTACTTATGTAAGTGTAAAATTATTATTTTGAGATTAATGGATGATAAGGTAAAGATGAATCACCAAGCCGGGCGTAGTGGCACATGCCTGTAATCCCAGCAGTCGGGAGGCTGAGGCAGGAGGATTGGTGTGAGTTTGAGACCAGCCTGGGCTACAAAAGTGAGCTCAAGGCCAGCCTGAACTGCATAGTGAGACCCTGTCTCAAAAAGACAAGAAGAAAACAAACAAAAAAAGATGAATCACCAAGAGATCTTTCTGTTGGGGCTACTGAAATAATCTCTTAGAAAGAACAGTATGAGAAAGTCCATAATGCAGGGAACAAGAACTGAGGTCAGAGCGAGATCCTTGTGAGTTCATGTTTTGAGAAACATCTGCTTTGTAAGCATGGTAACATTTTCAGTGCAGTTTTATTGGATGTGTGGTCTGGCTGATAATAAATCTGGGATAGCTGTCTTTTCCTGAAGAACCTTCCAGATAAAGAGATATCAAAGCAGATCCCAGAGGGTCCAGTAGTAAGAAAAGGTACCGTGCTGACCAGTCCTTCCCACTAGCAATCTCATTTTATGCCTTTCTTTGCCGTATTTTTTCTTGTTTACTCTTTCTCCTTCCTCTCCTTCCTTTCCCCACTCCCTCTTTCCCACCCTTCTTTCTTTTAGACTGGATCCAAGGCCTTTGCACTGAGCTCCATCTCCAGAGATTCCTCCCTTTAATATTTTAAAATTTGAGTCTGAGTCTCAAAATCACCAAGTTGCCTAGGCTCCCCTGAAACTTGTTTTCTGTTTGTTTTATTGTTGTTGTTTTTATGTATTTAGTACAGAGTCCAACTGTGCAGCATGGTCTTATAACAATCCTCTTGTTTTCAGCCTCCCCAGTGCTGGGATTTCAGGCATATGCCATCACACCAGGTCTCATTGGCCAGTTCAGCTTACCTGGAGTGGGGCTAGCATGGCATGTGGTGCTGGGATCAAACTCTGGTCCTTGCACTTGCCTAAATACGTGTTTAGTCCACTGAGCTATCTCACTGGCCCTTGGCCTCAAACTTGTAATCTTGTTATATCTGCCTCCCAGAGCACTGGGATTATAGATGTGATCCAGCAACATGGCTTCGTATTGTCTTTATGCTGTCTGAGCCCACTTAAACCCCGGCAGTATCACAACTTCACTGCTATGTAGCAAATCAACACCCTCCTATATTCAAATAATGTAATTCAAATTCAAAGGAAGATCATTTCTAAAGATTCCCCTTATTCTTCATTAGGAATAAGAAAATGGTCATACTTTCAAAACTGTTACTCAGATTTAACACAGTACTCATCAAAATAACAGTAGGATATCTCACAGAATTAGAGCAGGCAATCCTAAAATGTATTTGAGACCAGAAGAGACCTAGAAGAGCAAAAGCAATTCTTGGGGGCCAGGGATATAGCTCAGTAGAATAAGTGCTTACCTGACAAGAGCAAGGTTCTGAGTTCAATCCCCAGTACCAGAAAAAAAAAAAAAAAAAAAAAAAAGCAATTCTTGCCAACAAAGGCAAGGAGTGGGAGTGGCCATCACAATCCTTGACTTCAAATTATACTTCAAACCTGTGATAAAAACAGCATGATAGGGGCTGGGGAGATAGCTCTGAGGCACAAGTGCCTGCTGGGCAAGTGCAAAGTCGTGAGTTCGAACCCTGGTCCCACACACACACACACAAAAGCATGATACTGGCAAAAATAAAAATGAGTTAAGGATCAATGAAACGAATTAGAAGATACAGAAACAAGTCAGCCACTTCATCTTTGATTAAAAAGAAAAGCTAAGGACATTCACAGGAAAAAAGATAACCTTTAATAAATGGAGCTGGAAAAACTGGCTCCACATGCTGAAGACTGAAACTATACCCATATCTTTCACCATGCACTAAACTAAAATTGAAATAGGTCAAAGATCTAAATATTAAAACAGAAACACTAAATCTGCCAGAAGACAGAATAGGTGAAACTTGAAAACAATGATGTGGGTAAAGACTTTATGAATAAAACCCAGATCAGATAGGAGGAATCACAAAGAACAACTGCCATCTCACCTTATTGAAAGCTTCTATACAATAAAGAAAGCCCCTAATAATCAAGAGACTTCCCACAGTGAGGAAAAAATATTTGCTGGATGTTCCTCAGACAGAGGACTAGTATGTAGAATATTGTAAAGAATTGGGGCCGGGCGTGGTGGTGCCGGGCGTGGTGGCTCACGTCTGTAATCCCAGCACTTGGGAGGCTGAGGCAGGAGGATCGTTGCGAGTTCGAGACCAGCCTGGGCTACAAAAGTGAGCTCAAAGCCAGCCTGAACTGCATAGTGAGACCCTGTCTCAAAAAGCCAAAAAAAAAAAAAAGAATTGGGGCTGGGCGTGGTGGTGGTGCATGCTTGTTATCCCAGCACTCAGGAGGCTGAGGTAGGAGGATTGGTGTGAGTTGGAGACCAGCCTGGG